>PVLD010005589.1:25000-110442 GCA_004027595.1 Dinomys branickii
GATAACATGGCTGAGTGTATTGGGGTTATATCTGCATATTCTGTGCTGTTCCACTGACCCTCAGGCCTATATTTTGCCAATACCATGCTAATTTTGTCACACTAGTTTTGTAGTATAATTTCAGGTCTGGGATTGTGATGCCCCCTGACTTATCTTTGTTGCCTAGAGTTGCTTTTGCTATCCTAGGTCTCTTCTGGTTCCAAATGAACTTTAGGAGTGTTTTCTCTAGATCTATGAGCTATGCTAATGATATTGATTGGGATCGCATTAGATCTATATAGCGATTTTGAAAGTATGACCACTTGCACTGTGTTGGATCTTCTTATGCAAAACCAAAGGATATCTTTGCATTTTCTGATATCCTCCTTCAGCTCCTTTTTTAGGGTACTGTAATTTTCACTGTACATATCATTTACATTTTTCATTAGATTGATTCCTAAGTATTTCATTTTTTTTTAATGCTGTTGTGAGGGATGTGCTTTCCCTAATTTCTCTCTCTATCTTTGTTGCCTGGGTACAGGAATGCTATCGATTTTTTAGTTTGACTTTGTCTTCCACTGCAATACTGAATTTGGATATAAAAGATTTTGGTGGAGTTTTGACATCTTTTATGCAGAATATCCTGTCATCTGTAAATAATGATAATTGAAATTCTTCCTTACCTGTCTTCATTCCTTTTTTTTTCTCTTGTCTAATTTACTCTGGCAAATGTTTCCAAAACTATACTGAATAGGAGTGGTGAGACCAGGCATCCTTGTCTTCATCCCGATTTTATATTGAAAACTTTCAGTGTTTGGTCATTTAATATCAAGTTAGCTGTTGGTTTGTCATAGGTTTTCTTTATTAGATTGGGGTAAAGAGCATGTATTCAAATTTTTGTAGGATTTTTATCATGAATGGGTGTTGGACTTCATCAGATGCTTTTTTGTTGCATTTGTTGAGATGATCATGTGATTTTTTATTAATTCTCATATATTGTATCACGCCTGCATCCCTGGGATCAATTTTACTTGGTCGTGATGTATAATCTTCTTGATGATTTGCCATATTCTGCCTACCAGTATCTTAAGGATTTTTCATCTATGTCCAATAGGGAAATTGGCCTGTAGTTTTCTTTTACAGTTGCATTCCTCTTTGGTCTTTAAATTAAATTGGTACTGGCTTCCAGGAATGATTTTTGAAGTACTGCTTCCCTTTCCATTTCTTTAAAGAGTTTCAGAACTAGTGGTATTAGTTCTCTGGAGTTCTTGTATAATTCAACAGTGACTCAGTCAGGGCCTGGGATTTTCTTTGATAGTAAATTTTTAAGTACATTTTCCATTTCATTGGCTGATATCAGGTTATCTAGAATTTAGTTTAGTTTTCAATATTGGATTGTTTCTAGGCATCTGTCCATTTCTTCTGTGTTTTCCATCTTCTTAGAATGTAGGTTCTTATAGTTGATACTGATGATCTCCTGGATTTCTGTGGGACTTATTGTGATCTCCCCCTTTTCATTCATAGTTGCTTGAATGTGTGTTTTTTCTTTCCCCATTTTATGAGGTTGACTAATGCTTTACCAATTTTGTTTATCCTTCCAAAGAACCAACTTTTCGTTCATTGATTCTTTGTATTGTTCACTTAGTCTTTATTGCATTAATTCCTGCTCTCATCTTTATAATTTCTTCCCTTATACAAACTTTGGGTTTAATTTGCTCTTTTTCTAGAAGTTTGAAGTTCAACATTAGGTTATTTATTTGAGCTCATTGTGTTTTTCTGATGTGTGAGTTCATCACTATATATTTCCCTCATAGGACTGCTTTCATTGTGTCCCATAAGTTTTGGTATGTGTATCAGAATTATAATTTCACTGTATATACTGTTTAATTTCTTCTTTAATTTCCTCTATGACCCATTGGTTGTTCAGAAGAACATTGTTCAATTTCCATATGTTTATGTAGTCTTTGTGATTTCCAGTTTCACTGTGCTAAGGTCAGATAGTATCCATGGGATGATTTCAACTCCTCTACATTTACTTAAACTTGTTTTGTCAGCTAACATATGGTCTACTTTGGAGAATGTGAGTGGCTGGGAAGAATGTGCATTCTGATGTTTGGGGTTGGAACATTCTGTAGGCATCTACCAAGTCCATTTCTCTAGTTGATCTATCTATTTGTGTACTTATTTGCTTTTTCATGTCTGTTAATATTTGTTTTATGTGGTTGTCATTCATGGGGGAAAATTGGTTATATCATGTATGGCATCCTGGTTAAAGTAGTTTTGTTGATAATAACAGTAGAATCAAGTACAGCCTGGCTACTGACAAATTGTGGTAACTATTATTAGCCTGATATGTATAACCATAGGAGAAAGTTCTACAGAAATATAATATAATCCAAATTATTCCAGTAACTTGCATGCAGTGATTTTGTACTTGCTAGAGTGATCTTACCCTGTTGTAGGAGGGGTTCAGTAGGATAGGAGTAAGACAGAGAGATGAATGAGGTTAAATACAGTAGTAGCAAAGTTGGAGGGCACAGGATGATCATCCAGCTATTGGGTAATTGTAGGATACAGGAGAGAGGGCTTGGAAGAGAAGGTATAGGAGTTTTGAAGTGAACCAGAAAGAGAAGAGACAGTGTTTACTCATAGGAAAGTATCATAAAGTCAATTGAAATAGTTGCTGAAAAACAGGAAGATGAGTAGAACAAAACAAACAGAAAGGTTAGAGATCATTTGTTGGCTCGTATTGCTCATGTTGCATGGGATATTTCCACACCTCTAGCTCTGCCTGTCCCTCGTGTGTGCATTAGCCAGGGTTCTACTGTGTTGCTGACATTCCTGCAGGTCTCTGGGCCCTGAGTCCCACCAGTGGAGGGAGGGAGGGAGGGAGGGACAGATCTCAGACTCCTCTCACCAGTCCCACTGACCTGAGGCAATGGAGGAAGAAAGGAACCCGGACTGAGACTCTGCCCACCAGGCATGCCGTCCCGGGGCAGCGGAGCAAGGAAGGGGTGGGAACTCATGTTCCTCTTGGCAGCTGTGCTGTTCCAGGGCAAGGGAGGATGAGAAAAAGGTTTTAATTGCTGTAGTACTATTCACAGTTAGAGCAGCACCTAAATGTGCTGGTTAATAGAGAACTGTCGTGGTTACAATAAATCTCTTTTGTTGAAGGCTTGGTCTCTAATGCAGTTATATTCAGAACTGGAGCCATTTGGAGATGACTATATCAAGAGGGCTTTGACTTCAAGAATTCTTTAACCCATATAAGGATTTATTGCTTAATGGACAATCAGAAGATGGTGGAAACTTTAGGAGGTAAGGTCTAACTGGTTAAAGTCTGTCATTGAAGGTGTCCCCTGGAAGGGTACATTTTACTCCAGGTCTCTCTCCTATCTCCCCCTCCTCTCCTCTCCTCTCTTTCATCTCTTCCCTCTCTCTGTTTCTTGCTCTCCTTACCCCATTCTCCTTCCTGGCTATTATGAGATTATTACTTTGTTACTTGGTTTTGCAGTGCTGAAGTCTCCTTGTAGAGATGGTATCTAGGTCCTTTCTATCCTGACCAAAGAATTGGTCAAGAAAAGTGCAAATGTTATCAAAGATTTACATTTATTTAAGGTAGTAAAAGAAACAGGCTGACTGTGGAGTCAGTTTGGGCCATGTAAAAGTAGGAAAACATATACTCTGCAGCATAAGAACAGATTACTATTCCTCAGTCACAAACAAATGTTACTGGGTTTTGGCTCATTTGTCTCTTGGTTTCCAGGTTCTTCTCATCTCAATTATAGAATTGAATAAAACCAGCAAAAAAATTGACAAGTTTATTTGAGAAAGTAAAAATGAAGACTGAGGGTGAAACAGGCTCTGCAGAGTGAGCTTGGGCTGAAAAGAAAAAAAGTACACCCTGGAGGACACAGGGCGGGATATCAGGAGGCAAGCTCCACCATAGCGAGCACCTCATGGAGTCCCTGTCCTTTTATGCCAGCTACATCTCCAAGGAACCTAGGGGAATTTCTATATAGCATTCCTGAAAGGCAGTGCAGGGATCCCATACCTCTCTCTCCAGCCAGGCTAAGCCATGCCCTATCTCATATCTCACTACTATGTAAAAGAGAACACAGTAGCAGAGAACTCAGTGATAACTATCTTTTTGTATATCTCATTCTTTGGGCTGACATTGGGCCTAGACTCTCCTATTGAAAACTTGGTGAAGTTTTCATGGGACTAATTGAAGACAGTATATTCTGACTGGGATTACATACCAAGATTTAGGAATTATTCTGTGTATTTTTCTTATGATTTTGCAATTAATAGGTCATACCTACTTTCCCAGCCAGTCTATTATACCCTAACCTTCTACCTCAAGACAAGGAGCTTTACTCTGCCATGAGCTCACTGGAGCTGAAGTAGGATAGAAGGGAAAAAACTAGACAAAAAGAGACAAGGAAAATCATATTTCAGAATACAGTCCATTTTTCACCTTTTTCCAAGAACATAATAAATTTTGGCATTTACTTTCTGCCTGCAAATTGTTCTGGCCATTTTCTTTGCACTTGAAAATGGTCCTCTTTCACTCATGAATAGTTTACATTTTCACCTGTAAATCAGGCCTCCATCCAAAACACATAGATTAACTTACTATGAGTGGGACATCTTCCTCTACCCATTAGACCAAGATCAAGGCTATAGATTATCAAACTCTACAGATTTCCTCTGCCAAAAACACATAAATATTCCCTGTTCTAGGCTGCTGTGTGTCTTTTCTCTGACCACCCACACTCCACACATGACCATGTCCTAAATTTCTAATAAACCATTCCTGTGCCTCTCACTGATGAATTCAGAAAATTATTTTTCCAAGATGGGAGTCAGCAGACCTGCAATCTTATTCTACAAAAAGTATTATAATTTCTCATTTCAGGTTCAAGAACCTTTTCAGTATGAAGAATAAGAAGCTTTTGAGGTTTATTAGAATTGTGTTTTTAATGGGACCTAAATTGTTCTCCTTTATTTTCCTCAAAAATCTGTAGTAAAATCTGCTTTATGCACTAGGACTTTGCAAAATTCGGGTTCTTTTTTAATGTGATAAAATGTTACTTAAGTATTTACATGGGTTAAAAATAGATGCTGGCTTCTGAACCATAGATGGATTAAATGTAGCACAAAGTGCAGAGGTTGATACAAAATGACAAAGACAAATCTTGAGTCTCAGTCTGTAAGTGGACGTGTAGAAAAACCATAACCTGGAAAACTCTTATCCTAAACAGGGACCCTGGGATCTCCTCTTAATAGTGGTTAACACAATGAGGTATTACTGACTTCTGATATTCTGGGGTCTCAATCTAGAAATATTTCCCAGGTTCTTTATGTCCTAAACAAAGAACTAGTCACAACAAGCATAAAAGATAGTGAGGTAGGAAAAGAAACATGCTACAGAGCAAGTTTGGGCTAGGTAAATGTAGGAAAATAAGTATATTCCACAGGGAGAAAGTGGACCACCATGCAACAGAGAGCACAGTGGCACAGAGCTCAGTGGCAGCCATCTTTTGTAGCTCCCGCTTATCCGGCTAACCTGAGGACCAGGCCATCCTATTAAAAATCCATTCAAACTCTCTTGAAAATTGAAGATAGCATTCTCTAATTGGTGCCATGCATGGTCTTGGGAATTGTTCTGCACATGCGTCCTGGAACTTTGTAATTAACAGGTACTCACCCTTCCCCAACTGGCTTGCCACACCCTAATCTCCTCCCTCAGGTGTCACCAAAACTGCAGAGAACACTCCTGAGAAAGCTGCAGATATGCTAAGAAAGGTTAGGGTGAGAAAGATCAAGATGGTTGCCATGTGCCCCTCCCCTTAAGGAAACAATATACAGATTTCTTCCAACTATAGGTCCCAGACTTTCTTGTTCTTACACATTTACTTGAGAGAAGCTGTAGATTATCTCTCTGCATTTGAAATGTATATAAATCTTTTCCTAGCCTCTTACCAGTTTTATAGTGTACCAAATGTCTTTCTTAAGCATTTCCTTGAAATGTAAATGTCAATAGCATTAGCACCCCTATCTTTCAGTCTCTGTGGGAGAGTAGAAGACTTACTGGAAGAGCATCTATTAGCAATACATGGCCTAACCAAAGAGAAAACATATTTGCATACTAGGCATAACCCGTGTCCTCCACAAATCACTTTGAGTAACCTCCACCCTAAAGTCCTCTAGTACGTTTTTACTGACACATGTCAACCCCTCAAACCTTTTCCCTTCTGTCTCTGCTGAGCTGAGTATCCAGGCTTGGTCACTGTTCCCTCGCTCATGGTGGCAACAATATCAGAATAAAATCAATGTTTGTCTGCTCCTATCTTTCAGTACATACTTTTTCTTTATAAATGAGTAATTAGTTCTGGAAGTGTAAGGAATAGTTTATTTAGTTAGCTTGTAAGTAAGACAGCTCACTGGGAGATGGGCCCGAAATAGAGCTGGGGAGTAAGCCATATTGACACGAATTAAAACAAAAATAGACAGTGATTTAGGACTTTGGCCCTCAGCCGCCCCCTCCTTACCACAGGAGGTTGCAGCCATTCTGTACAAAGCTCCTGAGCTTTGAGGAACTTAAAACTGTGACAGCCTAGAATACAGCTCACTCCCTACTAAAGGGAGGGGTAGCTACTCTCCGCTAACTTCCTGTGTTCCACAGAACTTAAAATGCAAAATAACCCATTTTTCTCTAAAATTTCAGTTTCCTTTAAATCCCACATCCTGGGGAACTGGGTCAGAAAGCCTGGCTGCCAACTGGTCATTTTAAATCTACAGAGCGATTTGTGAAGAGTGGCCACTAAACACTGAGTGATTCTTGTGCCCTGCTTATCTGTAGTAAGCTATGGATTGAGAGGCCACACAGGCAGCCCCAGGAAGACTCCTATAAATCTTGGAGCAATCCTTATCATTATTATTATTTCCTGTACAACTCTTCTAATCTCCTTTGTTTCCCACATTTGTTCCTTGGTTATGTGAGAACACAAACCACACATCTGACATCTAACAGGCTGGGAGTTATTTTTCCCCATCACAGAAGGACACCAGAAGTAGGCTTAAGAGAAATGTCCCTAAGAAAAAAGAAGTGAGAAAATCACTATTTTCAACAAAACTTTCTTATTCTTTAATATTTGTCAGAACGTGATCTACATGGTACTTCTTTTCTAGAGGCTATCATTTTAAAAGTGTTCAATTCCACCAAGAGGTCTAATTCTATAGAAAGAAAGATATTTTACCTCTGAACAAATTTCAGAAAAGATTTGTTCATATACACATATACTCCAGAAGACCACAGACTGGATAACTTGTAATGAACATAGGAAAGTCCAAGATTGAGGAGCCAATATCTGGTCAGGGGCTGCCTATGGAGTAAGTCAGAAAAATGAAAGAGGACCAGAAATAGCAAGAGGGGACTTGACTCATCCTGCTATAAGGATCTCCTGCAGAAATACCACCAATCTTTTCATGAAGACTGTTATGGCTTGTGTCTAGATGTCCTCCTAAAGCCTCATGCAGTCATAGGTGGGGCTTTTTCAGAGGTGACTGGATTTAGAGTGTGTGACCCTGGGATTGGTTCATGATGCAATGCTGGCTCAAGGGCAGGAGGATTAAGAGTAAGCGCTACCCTCCCTAAGTAGTTGGGATAAGACAAAAGGGAGAGAAAAATTCTGTTAAGGTCCCTTGTTACTTTTGCTGTCCTCTGCCCACCATGAACTGTTCTCTGTGAAGCCACCCTGCCTTGGAGCTGAAATCCCTACCACCTGTGAGCTAAATAAACCTTTTCCCCTTTCACTTTGAGTATCAGGTATCTTGTATCAGCAAATGAGAACAGTAACTAAGACAAAGCCCCAGCATCTATGGCCTAATCATCTCTTCAGTCTCCTGCCTTTTAATACTGTTACAATGGAGATTGTGTTTCCAATACTTGCTTTATTATAACACATTTAAGGAAGAATTAACAATACCTATTTTATGAGGTAATGGTGAAGATTAAAGAAGATGGTGTATGTAAGGTATTTAGCACATCGTTAACTATGTTGGAGCTGAATGTTTTGTTTAAATGCATTTTTTAATATGACCTAGGTTCAAAATAAAACCTAGTTCAAGCATCTACTTAGGTTTAAAGAGTGCTGCTCCAAGCCTCCCTTTTGTAAGGTGCAGTCAGCTGGTAGATTTCCAGTCTTGACCCTGCCCGTCAGTGCCCTTGGTACTTTCTGAAGTCATTTTATGAACCTGAGATTCTAGTAGACCTCAAATTACGCTCTTCTTCATCCACATCTTACTGAAATCAACCTCCAGAGAGTGAAACTTACTGTGATAAAATAATTGGGCTTTGGAACCTCCATACTGGGCATCATGTGCCATATGTTTGCTCAACAGATTGTTTCAGGCCCCCACTGAGTCAGATCCGGTTCTCCTTCATTGGCCTTCCCCAGTGACCAAGCTCTGTGCAGCCGTGCGAATGGCCAGAGCCGATCATCAGAACCTCTTCCAGTGGTTTCCTCTCAGAAGATAGTGATGTTCTGTCCTTCACTGTAGGGTCCTGCCTGACTTCCCCGAGGTCTAACCTGTGCACACAATGAAGATTAGAAAGAATAACTGCATTTTTCTCAATGATTGCCCTAATATCTCTGACAAAATGTCTCTAGCTCTATGCAAATACTTCTCAGAATAGTTTTGTGATTCGTGATTCCCCATGTGTTTGTAAGAACGCGTCTTTAGGTATAACACCATGCTGCACATCCTGGGTGCTATGCACAGCACCTCCCAGTGAACTCCCCCAGCCTTTCTGTGCTTTCAGCCACCCCCAGCCCTTGGAGAGCACCACAGGGCAAAGTTGGTGTCAGGGAACAACGTATTTCTTTTCTGATTTCTTTCTCTACTTTATCAAGGATGGTGTTGTCTTTTCCTCAGTGACGCTGGCCTTGGGCCAAACAAATCAGTAATAACAAAAAGGCTGAACTGGAAGTGAAAATCAGAAAATCATTTGCCCGGCTCTTGTCATCTTCCTCCGGGTAGCTGAAGGCATTTTCCTGAGGCCTCACTCGTCACAAAGCCAGACGAGAAGATAGCAACCGAGGCTCCAGTCCCATCCATTCGGCCAGATCCGTCTGGGTCTCTTGCTCCCAAGAGAGGTCCCGGATATGAAATTAACATTATGTGATTTTTTCCAGCTCCTTTTAAGCGAAAAAATTTTTATCACCTTGTTGTCCCACAAACTTCTTTTATTTCATCTCTTAATTTGTTTTATCTTAACCTTGGATTTAAACAATTAACCAATTTTCCTTTTTACTAATCATTTTATTTTAATTTCATCTGTGAAAAGGTGTATTTTTATGCCCTTGAATGCAACCCACACCCAAAAATGCTAATATTAAAATCTTTACATGTGTTGAATAATAATGTTAGGGTAGTAAAATAGAGATGAGCTTTCCCAAAATGGAAAATACTGCCAAAACACTCTTTTAAGGCTCTTGGTTTACTTTAATGAGGTACTATGAAAGAACCTGAGTGTACTTGCTGTTCGTAAATAAATTTTTAATATTTTTCAGGCTGTTTTGACTCTAACATTTCATATAAGTATGCATGATACGTAGTTCTGCTCCTAGATTTTACACTTGTGTCAGATGTTTTTGAAAAAAATTGGTAAAAACAGAATTTATGGCTTTCAGAAAATAGCTTTATTGCCTAAGCACATGTTGAGAACATGCTCCGCTGACCTCGCTCTCACACAGACACTTTGCTGTCTCCGAGGCAGGTGTGCTGGTTTGCGTGGTAGAGCTAAGCGTGCTACCAATGCTCTGGAGAATTCTCAGTACAACGTGGGGAATTCTTCTTGTCTCTACCAGAAAAAAAAAAAAAAATGCCGATATTAGCATCCTCAAGTATGTATTTAGGCAGGAAACTGGTATCCCTCATAATGTTTCAAAGTTTCACAGTGAAAATGTGTTTTAAGAAACAATACTGAATTTCCAAACATAACTAATCACTGTTTTCCTTTGCCAGGTAAAATCAGGTTTTCAGATTATTGCTCCAGTGAAAGAAAACCTTGGAGAATAGCATCTCTTAATAATTCTAAGTCTGATATATTTTTGTCAACAAGGAGATCTCATGATTTCATCTTTTTTCATACAGATGTCTACTACTTCCATTTCCAATTCTAATATAAATCTCAGAGACAGAAATGGATACCAGTAAATCTGGCTCCACTTAAATGGATCATGCAATATAAAATTTACAAACCCAACAGCTGAAACTGTTGTGTAAATACTTAGGATAGTATGAATGAAAAGGACTGCAGAAATTAAAAGAAGCAAATCCTATAATGTTACCCTAAATTTTAAGCAGCAGAATGTGATACGCTGAATCTTAGAAAAATTTTCAAAATGTCTTTAACTCCAAAAAGCTCCTACAATTTCATTCAAACCTACTTTTGCTGGGTGTTTTACACTGTGTTCTTGATATAGTTTCTTCTTCACAGTAACCCATGAGCAGACATTATAATTACCTAACAAGTACTTACATGCCAAAGCGAGAAGCGTGACCCTCAGTTTTAGTTTCTGCAACCCCTCTACTGTAGGACACAGGTAGGAATTTTCTCCACTCAGCTCCAATTGTCACCACATGTACCAAGCCCATGGTCTCACAACACTGAGGAAACAGGCTCGAACCAAAGAGGGAGGTTAGGAGAGTTTTATTGGAAATAATAAGAGAAATAGCTCCTAGACTTCCAAGAGGGGTCCTGTGTGGTGAACTCCTGAGGGTTTTTGTCAAGAGTAATTTACATACACAGCAAATCACAGCATGGGTTCAACATGAGTCAAACTACAATCAACGAATAGGATTGTAAACACAGTCACTTGGCTAATCGTGATCCAATGGGGAAGTGAGGCATGTGGCAAGGGTAACTGGTGAAAATCATTAACCTGAGCTTATCTATAACTTCTGATAAGAGAACAAAGACATTTCTGGAAAGGAGTGGGAGTAGGAGTCTAGATATTCTGATCACTCACATATGCATCTGATGCCTGTCTGGGCATCACCAACTGGCCTGGGTGATGCTAATTACAGAACAAACTCAAATGCAGCTTATCTCTAGGGAGGCTGCAGACCTGGCTATTGGCTCTTTGTTGGGAGGGAGGGGTCTCTTCAGATTCACCTCCAGCCACAATCTTGATGTGTCTCATCTTATACACTGACTTCCCTGATGGCCCCAAACCTCTCTGAATGCCTATCAATGTCTATCTAACTTAGCTATCTAGAGTACAGCAACCAAACTTCAATGGTTAAGAATTGCTAGTGATCATATGCCACCCATGAGAATAAATTTGCATAAATATAGGCATGAAAGAAAGGGTAACTCAGCATGAGAAGGATTTGTTGAAACTTGATTGTTGAAATAACACCTGACTTCATTAAACATTAAATAAAATAAAATAAGAGAGGACAGAAAAGAAAGAAAAGCAAAAAGAAAAGAAAAGAGAAAATGAGGAAAGAGTCTGATGAAATTTGGGACTGAAAATTGGCCCAAGTCTAAACACCTTTTGCTGCTTCATCCTTCCTTAGGTACTTACAGTGTGTTCTAAGTAAATGAGGGGGAAAGTATATGAATGCCTTCGAAAGAAACATATTTACTTACTAGAAAAATCTGTAATTTCTTATTTAACCATTTTTGCTATGACAAAAAACTCAAGATTCCCTTTCTCTAATTCAGTAGCACCTAACTTGCTATAGCATACAGCACATCTGAATTTGACTTGTGGATCATTTTGGTAACAGTATTTAAACTTGAAGTCATACAGATGATATATTGCTTGTGGGTTGGGAATGTGAGGAGGTGAAATTCCTACTACTGAACATAAGAGATAGTTCTGATATTTTTCACTTCTCTATTCTGCTACTATTATAGAAGAAGCATTTTGGACTATACTTATGTAAGAACATGTAAAATTAAAAATAAGAGACTTAATATTCCCTGAAAAAGATTTAAAAAAAACTCCCTCCACTTTCCTTGAGCATACCCTTCAGGAAAAGTTTCATTTCTCATTCTAATGATCTGAAAACTACACATGTTCCTATGAAAAGCTAAGTGAGCCTTTTGCCAGGCCTTTTAAGGGCCTGGAAATGTCACTGAAATGTAAACATGGGGAGAGACAGCAAAGCACCGACTTCCAAACTGCAGAACTCACTGCTGCCTTAAAGTATACTTTCCCTCCGTGTAAGACCAGTTACCTAACACGGATAGTGTTGTCCTAATTACCAAGCTCATTTAAAGTAAGCTGTACGTACAAAACGACGTCAGACTCCCTTACCTGAGAACCGGTCATCTTTCTTCTCCAAAAGGTGTATATAATGGGATGTTTAAAACCACTGGTCATATAAAAAATGAAACTTCTTTCTGTCTTTGCAGTCTCTTAGAGATTTCTGCACTGATCTAATGCCTATGCAATAGAGCATAGACATGGGCTGGGTTAGGAGAAGGTTTTTCTATTTCCCAACACTTACCACAATAATAACACTTGTGATAAATAAAACTTACACTCACAAAAATTATACTCTCTCTCCTGTAATGAATGTAAGCCAGATACTATGTTTCCTAAATTTTAAATGCTTTTCAGAATTATTTAACTTCTAGCAAGTTTTACACTTTCGTTTAACAAAAGAGAGTGTATAAAAAATCAGATGCTCCAGTCAAGCTTACCTTCATAAAGATTTAAAAGGTGGTGACAGTGAACATGTGGCAGTTCATGGCTTCCTCATGTTACAGTTCTCCCACTCAAATATACTTTCTTTAAGGCAACACAGATTGGTATAATAAAATAAGAGGAAAATGTTATATACCAACCAATTCAACCACACTTTATCTAAATTAAAACTTTTTGCTTTTACACTGATAGTCTTTTGTTACTTTAAAACAGAAACTGAACTTTTGTTCTGAAAGATTTCAGGAACTTTCCACTAGTTAACTGTGGACAAGTGACTGAAAGGGACATTATTTCCTAAAACGGTATCAAAATGACCAATTCCTTCTCTTTCTCTCTTCATTCATATATATCTATAGAGATATAGATGTATAGATTATACACAGATTGGTAGATACAGATATAGTTGATATATATGTATATCAAAAGCCTATTTTATGTTAAGATAATTCTCCTTGGAAAAATAATAGAAAAGCTTCAGAAAAATAAAGCTCAAATAAGGACAGCTGGGATAACTGCACTGCTGATGTTTGAAGGTTTATTGAAAGGAACAGTTAATGCTTAAAATTTTTTATGCTTTGACCAATTTTTCATACTTATCTCTGATAATCTGATCAGCTGATTTGAAGACAACAGTATGCTGTAGAACAACCATTAGTGAATTCCTACCATCTTGTCTAGTGAAAGTCTGTATTGTCTCTAATGTTTTATTCAATAATTATTTTTATCCTCTTTAATGGCTTGAACAATCTATTCAAGCCATTAAAGAGTGGATTTAGCCATTAAAGCCATCAAGAGTGGAATAATCTTCCATTCTTACATCTGGTAATCTGAGCAATGTAGCTGAGGGTAACATGTCCTATAACAACCACTGTTGATTCCTATCATCTTGTTTGGAAACCCTGCATCATTTTTCACGTTCTTGCTTTGTTTTGTTTAGGTCTGTGATGTTCATATATTGCTATTGCTCTTTTTTTTACTACTCTCTTTAAAAAATAAAATAAAATAAATGGTCTGTTAATGGAGGAAAAAAAAAGAAAGCTCAATAAATATGAATAGTTTTGGAATATTGGATTGCAACCCTCTGGTGGTCAAAGTATTCCTTAAACACCATACCAGTTAAATTATGGTGAAATTTTCCTAAGAGAATATCAGCTACCTCAGGAAGGATGATGTGTCTCAGGCTGGCCTTAAACTCACAGTGATCCTCTTGCCTCAGCCTCCTGTGTATAAGAAATATGAAAGAACTAAATGTCTACTGTGTATAAAATATTGGCAAGTTTTTAAATTATGAATTGATTTTATGTTTATATTCACTCTGCTCTACTCACTGGATTTGGTTACCATGTTAGAAAAGTTTCTGATGAATACTGTGCTTACAATAATACATTTTTATCATGAGTTGAAATGGGAAAAATTTTCATTGGCTTTTTTCTGATATGCACATTGGCAAAGATAATATTTAACTTATGTGTAGCGCTGCCACTTCTTTCTCCGAGGGTGTTTTTAAGGAGGCTAAAGGCTTAGGAATGCGCATTCTCAGAAGTACATTTCAGTAATATTAATACAGGAAGCTCCAGGTACCTCCGTCAATGTTGTGATCATCTTTCCTTTAGAGTCCTTGTGCAATCACCTTCTAATCTGTTCCTATTTGGAAACAAGATAGCATTTCATATTGATGCTTCTCAGAAAGCATGTTTGCTTTCTTCCAAATGCCTCAGAATAGCCACCTTTCAATACTGTGTCACTCTGACATTACATTTTATTTTTAGTTCCTTTATTTTTTTCTTCAGAAGTAAAAGTCCAAGTTTAAAAAAAAAAAATCTCAAACAACTGCCCTAAATTTCAACTTGGAGAAATATATAGGATGTAATGACTTCACGGAGCCTACACCCTGATTTACCAGAAATATTTAGTGGAAAAATTTCCATTTGAAAGCATTTCAGAAAATAAGTGGATAGATTTAAGTGCCGCATGACTATCATCACTTCAAGTAAGGAGAAGTAATTTTCCATAAAGAGCTCTCTATTGTAGGAGAAAATGCAATGCATGAGCTATTTTCTTAACTGACATTATTTCTGCACTTAAGATTTCTTTACCAAGAACCGATGTTAAGAAAACTCAAACTTCAATCAAATAAAGTCTCTTCAGTTTACTGACTTCAGATACCGTAAATTCATGGATGCATTATTCATCCTTACTTTGGTCACTAGAATAATTTGATTTTTTTGGTATTAACTCCTATACATAGGAGAATAAAAACTGAGCATAAACTGAAATCAGATATTGATTAAACATCGGAAAAAAGATCCATCATGACAGGCTAGAGGCAGAAACAGTGACAGGTCACTCAAAGACAACCCCCAAGGTCAGCAGGGAGCAGCTGCAGGGAGTAGAAGACCAGCCGTGGGAATACAACTGTTAAGAGAGAGCAAACAAGTGAAATTGAGAAACAAGGGTAGTTAAAATATAAGGCAAGGCAGCTGCTCTCCTCCAGCATTGCTCACAGTACATGTTAAGAGAACTCACCATTTTGGGACATGCACACATTTCTCGGGGGGGGAAATTTCTCTGTAAAGCCCAGTAAGGAGTTGATTGATTGACACCTAGCCTGTCTGCCACAAATCTCAAGGCCCACCGCTACTCACAAGTTCTCCCTCCAGGACACAAGGCCCAGAGAGTGAGATTTCTTTTTGAAGCCTGTAGTATTTTATTGTTTTCCCTGTCTTTTGCTGGGATAGTGAAATAGTAAGCCCTCTATTACAAGTTCTCAATTACCTGATATTATCTAAAGTTAGCTTCTGAATTGTTGATGTTACTGGTAGTTGTTCTCTCTTGTCAGAAGAGAGCCTAATATTCCAAACAGACTGTTGGCGTGGCAAACCTATGGCATGCATGCCCCAGCAGGCATGCGGAGCCCTCTCTGTTGGCACACAAGCCAAACTGCCCCAGCAGCTGAGCACTGGATAACAGTTGTTTTTTCTAAACTAAAACCTCATTATCCAGGTTTAATTTGAAGAGTTGGCACTTTGCAATAAAATTGTGGGTTTGTGGTTGCCATTTTGGGACTGTCTCTAAAAGGTTTGCCAGTCACTGGACTAGTGCAAGACTTTCAAACCTAGGTACTTCATAAAGAAAAAGTAACTACCAAAAGAACACCCACAAAACAGGGGAAGAGACAGTCTTCTGATCTGATGTATAAACCTCTGCATAGCAGCACAACTATGATGAGAAAACAAGGCAACAAGATGCCTGCAAAGCCTCTTAGCTCCACAATAGTTCATCGTACAGATATGGAAGTAGATAAAGTTCTGAAGAATTCAAAAAACTGGTAATTAAACTCATTAATGAAATCAACAAAGAGACAAGGAGGTAAATGAATCAATTACTAGGATAATCACTGAGATGTAAAAATATAGAAATAAACAGCTGAACAAATGAAGGAAAATAATGTGGGATATGAAAAACTAGTAAAGAAATGGAGGTCAAAAAAAATCAAGCAGAAATTCTAGGAATGAAAACTTCAATGTCTAATAAAAAAAAAACTCAATCAAAAGTCTCTGCAGTAGGCAAGATGAATTAGAAGGAAAGATATCAGGACTTGAAGACAAGGTAGAAGGACTAGTACAGTCAGTACCAGTATAATAATGAAAAAAGAACAAGAAACAATGAAAAAGAACTTTTAAACCACTCAGTGAGAACAACTTAAGAATCACTGGCCTCAAAGAGAATGCTAGCATACAAGCAAGTGCACTAAAAAGAAATCTATTCACTGAATTTACTGCAGAAAATTCCCCAAAATCTGGCAGATGATATGGATACCCAGATAGAAGATGCGTTTAGAATCCCAGATGGACATAAACACAAAAGAACCTCTCCCTGAAACCTCATAGTCAAAATGCCAGAAACTCAAATCAAGGAAGAATATTAAAGAACATTAGAAATTTCAAATCACTTCTGAGGGTATAAAAGCAAAGCATTCAGAATATCACCGTAGCCTGCTCATTGCCACTAAACATTAGATCAGCTGGTGCAGAGTCTCAAGAGCTTCTTTCCCCTCAAGTCCTGGCAGAGGAATATGGGTTGTGCATCACACAAAAGTTTTCTTGACAGACTGCTACCCTGGGAGAATTGAGTATCTCAAAGGGAAGGCCTTGGACTCAACTACCTGGTCTCAATTTCAAAATCTTCAAGTTAGTAACTGTGAAAAAAACATCAGAGCTTTCGATAATGAACTGTACAGGCTAAGCTTGCAAAGCTTCAGAAAAGAAATAAAGGGGAAAAATTCATTCATCGAGTATTTACTGAGCGTTATTAGCATAGAAATGGTGCTGGAATATAAACCTCAAGTGCATCTCATCTCATAAGATTTTCACTTTGTTCAATTTTTAATATTTGTTATCATATCCTTCTGATTATATGCCAGTAATTTCCATGTAGGTTGAAATAGAATTGTATGATTATATCTTGTGTCCAGGACCAATTTGGAAGCAAAGAAGTAATAAATCCTTAAAAATGAAATTTTCACGGGCCAAAGGGTGAAGGCGCATTCTTTCCATTAAATGATAGCACAGTACTTCTGCCTTCAGGATACAAAGATTTCCTTAGAGGTCAGTGCAAGACCTCGCAGGCAGTCTTACAGACTAAGAGAGCAGAGCATCGCTCCCCTTCAGTTACTTTCCTACAAATCTCCGAGGTATTCGGAGCAATGCCAGAGCGGACACTACGATGCTTGAAGGCTCAGGGTGGCAATGCTGCCTTGGAACATCAACACTGCCAGAGACCTTCAGAGAAACACACTTCCCCTCTATCTCCCAACACACAAGAAAAATGACTGAACACATTTTTAGTTTGACATTTAATGAGCACAAAAAACTATTGCAAATTAGGATTATGACTACAGTTTATCATTGAGTTCATATCACTTTAATCTTATCAAACTCCGTAATATTAAAAGTAAAATCTTCAAATTTAGTGAACACAGGACTAGTCAAGAATTTCTGGTTAAGGAAGAGCCATTTATTGTATACTTCAGTGCCATTTGTAAGCAGAACTCAATTTAAATGGTCCTGGTAATACAGACATAAGTAAGATGTTTTTCTCCCCTTGAGAACTGTATAAGCAGTAGGAGAGATAACATCTTATCGAACAACTGAACAGAAGTGTTACATGTGCTGTCAAAGATATACTGTAAGACATGGTGGTCATGGAAAGACTGTGGCCAATGCTTCAGAGAGGACAAAGAAAATTGAAGTGAGTGTTTAGGGATGAACATGAGGTTTCCAGACTGACATGAGGGGTAAAATATTCCCTCCAGGAAGAACAGCATATTTAAAAAGCATAACGCATGGCACTCAAATGATGCCTTCAGAAAACTAAGCGTGTGCCTCGCCTAGAGCAAGGGGCGAAGAACGGGAGTGAGACTGGAGATGTACAGAGAGCAGGATTGCATCGTGTAAAGAGTGGGGACTGCCTGAAAGAGTTTAAGCAGGAAAAGACAAATTACTTTCTGATTAAATCTTTAGAGGATGATCTTGCAGGGAGAAGTGGGGATTATAAAGACAGTGGGCAAAAAGTGAGACTTTCCATGGAAATGGAGAAGCGGGAAAAGCCTGGCATCCAGGCTCCTGCCTGTTGTCTTTGAAGAAAGGAATCACACGAGCGGAACAGACACAGGAATGAGTCAGCTTGAGGCATACAGGTTTGGGGAGACTGAAAGCTGTTGGGGACTAGTAATATATAAGGCTGTGTTATGGTGTGTGTCTGGATGTTCCCCCAAAGACACATACGGTCATGGGACGGGCTTTTAGAGTTTATGATTGATTCATGGTCCAATGTTGGAATTATGGATGTGAGTGCTACACCCGCCCTGGGGAGGATAGTTTTCATACAATGTAAGGGAGAGAAAGAAGCTTGCTCTCTGCTGCCCCTCCTCCTTTTGCTCTTGTTTCTGCCACCATGAACTGTTGCCCTCTGCTATGAGCCACCGTCTTGGAACCAGCCAAGTATGAATGGAAGCCTCTACAAACTGTGGGCTAAGTAAACCTTTCCTTCCTTAATTTTTAGCATCAGGTATTTTGTCTCGACAATAAGAGAAAAGTAACGGAGACAGGCTGTATAAGTATAATATACATTATTTTATGCATAAACCAAGTATAAATTAAGGGCCGTATCCTAGTCTACTTTGTGTTTTTATGATAAAGTAAAACAGGCTTGGTAATTTATGAAGAAAAGAAATAGTTTTCATGGCGTTAGAGGCCGGGAAGGCTACAGCAGAGGAGTTGTGGCTCCTGAGGGCCTTCTCTGTCATCAAAAGGCAGGAGCCATGGTAAAGGGAGGACGGAGCTCATGTAAGGGCTCTGTGAAGGTTTAATTTCTCTTTAATCTTGCTGGATCTAAGAAACTCTTCAACCTTAAGTTTCTCATCTTTCGATTTTCTGATGCAGATTGTTGCTCCAAAACGTTTCTTGTTCCCATCTCTGTCTTTGATTCTTAGCCTTCTGGACCATCAGAAAAGCAAACAAGGCTGCTAAGACTGAGAGAAACTAGTTGGAGGTCTATGTAGCTGCAAACTAAAAACCCACCACTCCTACAGTTATCAGAAGTGTAACAGTTTATTTATGTCAGTAGACTTCTTTTCACACAGCTTCATGGGCTCCTAAGAGGTCACAGGACCCCGTGCAAGGCATCTGCTCTTTTCACTTAGCTTTGTCAAATCCTTATGCAGCCCTAAGTTTTGGGAACCAAGCTTGAAGCAAGTCTTACGGGAATCATACTAACCAGATAGCTAATACTGAGCTGCACATATGATCATCTGGACAATATGTGCAGGGAGAAAATAACAGAAAATTGGATGGTAAATATAATGTGTAGGTGGATGGAAAGGAGCCCTTGAAAGTGTCTTGAGAGGGAGAAATGTGAGCATTAGGAAGAACTCATAGAAGAAGTCATCACGGAAAAGCACATTGCCTAGTAAAATTTCTTCCTGGTGGGCTCCATGTAACACCAAGGATAAACATTTGAATGTGCATCACAGTAGGTTGCATATTACATACTTGCATTTATAGAGATTACCTAGTAGATCTCTTCATTAGAGCAACTCTGATCAACCCAGGTGCTTTATCCCTATCTTAATATTCTCACTACCTGACTACAGCTTAGACATATATTTCTCACTATTTATGGGGAATGACTCCAACAGAAATAGGACCAGTAACAACATATCTTGGGTACACTTAGATTTGCTTTCTCTGACATGTACAATCTGAAAAAAATCTAGAAGCACATGTAAAATACAGAGTACAAACGTTTACAAGGTTGATAGAATGATAATCCCCTGTGCACTAACTCATGATTTTCTTCTCTCACACAGCATTAATCAGAACACTTTTTGCATAGTCAGAATCAAAACACAGACAATCTGAGGAATTCATGTTCTAACCCAAATCCTCTTCCTTTATTGGAACTGGAAGATTCTGCTTGTCAAAGTCTGACAAAGGTAACTTATATGAAAATCAAGTTATCACTGGAACCTGTCAAGTTTGGCTGACATTTGTGATGTTTTAATTTTCTAAATATTAAAAATGCATGTGAAGCCTAATTTCTATGAATATTCATTAATTTACACATAAAATGTTCTCAACACCTAGTGGTAGACAATAACATTTTTGGCTCAGAATTTCTGTGGGCCAGGGGTCTGAATGTGGTTTTTCTGTGTTTTCTAGCTCAGAGTTTCTGACAAGACAGGAATTAAGGTGCTAGTCAAAATTATATTTTCATTTCAACAATGGAGCAGGGGTAGATCCACAAAAGCAGTTTTCAGCCAGATTTAATTTCTCATGAACTTTTGGCTGAAGACTTGCTTCAGTTCTTGGCCACTGGGGCCTCTCTGAAGTGCAGCTCACAGTAAAGTATCTGGCTTTCTCCAGAGTAAGTTAGCAAAGGGCAGTACAGAATGGATGGGAGCAAAGCAGAACTTAGCTTTGTTATAACCTGTACTTACTCTTTAATTTACTCTTGGAAGAGATGTCTTAATAACTGTACCATGCGCTAGTCCTGTGAAACTCCCACAGCGGGGAGAGGATTACACAAAGCCATGAATACCAAGAGAGAGGGGCGATTGGGAGCCATTTTAGATTCAACCTATCACATTATAGAAAACAAAACTTCACTCTTATTGAATTTTAGAAACAAAATTATTCCTACATTTATGCCAACTGTCTTATTAATTTGTAGAGGTTCTTTAACGATTATTGACTTACAATTCTTCATTTGGTTCCCAGGCCCAGGTAATCCTATGGAATACTCATTAATTTGGAAGGTAGCCTGCAGACTTCCTCCAGAAGAACAGCACCCTTTCTTCACAGGGGTATCAGATCAAATGCTGCCAAAGAGTTGGGTGTTGTGGGAGCCACACTGAATGTGCCTGGGAGGCTGAGGCAGGAAGATTGCAAGTTCAAGCCCAGCCTGGGCAACACAGTGGAAGTTCTCCATGCCTCTTTTCCTGCCTACTCCTCTCAAATTCTGATAGAAAAAAAATAAATAAATAAAACTAGAAAATAAGATTTTTTAATGTATTCAACACCAACTAATGATAAAATTTTAAAGTAATGAATGTGATAATTATCCCGATTTGATCATTACCCAGTGTGATCATGAATCAAAATTATCACACTCTTCTCTCCAAAAGTTACAGTTATTGTATTTCAATCAAAAAATAAATACAAATGTTTAATATATCATTTTATCATGTCAGAATTTTCTGGGTGGTGTGGTATGTAACAAGCCAGTAGACACCACAGGCCTTTCTAATTGCTGTATCTTGCTGAGAATTCGGTCTGTTAGTTTCAGCTGAGGTTCAGGATTCAGTGTCAGTGGTTCAAATTCTGCTGACTCGTTCAATGTGATCCTGGCAGCAGAGGAAAACGAATCCTTGAAATATTTGTCAATTTCAATCAATACAAATTGTTTCCAGGACAAAAAAAGTTGAAGAGTTAATTGCCATCAAATTGGCTTCCCCAAGATGTGATGTCATAACAGGGAATTTCTGCTGCTGAAGGGTGAGATATTTAGCAACGGTGAATGAGATTCTTGGTGAAGGGATTCATGCTGTTGAGTTGTGTGCAGCCTCCAGCCCCATCAGCATACTCACCAGATTCACAAGCCTACTTTGCTGGAAATGGCTGACCAGTGACACAGAGGACCCATCTCTTTGGTTGCTTAGTGCTTATTTGGAGGTTGATCTCTTCTGGGAGATGTAAATGAGTGACACAAAAATCTTTACATTTTATGTTCACTCCCATGTGTCCATTCAATGCTTCCTTCATGGAACCCCTCATCCTTACCTTTATATGTGTATATATCTTAGAATAAATACAAGGTAACTCAGTAAATACTCCCATTCAAAGAGAAGAAAAGAAAGCACACTGAAGTCATCATTCCATACTCCACGATTCTGTGGCAACTCAGAATTCCTGTGATGCAGGTGATGCTATATCCTCTTGCTCAGAAGGTAAGGAAAGGCTCCTAGTTAGGCCCCACCTCTCATTTTTAGGAATGGTTTTCTGTCTATGGCTTCCCATATCTTGTTCTCAATACTGTGGGGAAACTGATTATTTTGTTTGTTTTTGTTTTGTTTTTGTTTTTGCGGTACTGGGGATCGAACTCAGGACCCTGCGCTTGCTAGGCAAGCGCTTATTCCACTGAGCTATATCCCCTGCCCTAAACTGATTATTTTTAATCAACTTTGTCCAGTTCTAAAATATATTTTAGATACTATGCCTTCTGTGACAATGAAGCAGATTTCTTGGCCTAATTTCTACCTGAAAAGTTAGAGACTCTGAAGTTATTTTACATATGAAATAATCCTGGTCTCTTTTAGGCTAGCTGGTTGTGCTTGAGGTATTCATCCCAAATTTTCTGAAGGACAGATGTGCTTAAGTATAGTCCAACGCATTTGCAAATGTAAAAATGTATGTATTCTGTTCTTATCAACTATTATATACTTGTAAAAGTTGCAAATCTTTGGGAACTTTAAGTACTGCTGGCTCATCAAGATTCCGATGGAGCCGTGCTTCCTAGAAGCTCTTTAATCCCCTGAGAGCTTGTAGTAGATGCCACCTTAATTCTTTCTAACATCTCTACAAAGCATAGAAAGCTGATTCTTTGATTTGATCTATGCCCCTACATTACATCTCAAAGACCCTTGATTTTGTCTTTGCTCCAAAAGCAATCTATATCTTAATTTGATACTATTTTACTGAGTCAAAAGGTTTGAAAGAAAGAATTTTTTTGAAAAGAAAGTCTTACTGCTCAGTGCATTTTAGAAGCTCTCTATCATTTCTCCATCCTTTTCACTAACTGGATAGTTCTTTGCTGACCTCATCTCTCAGTCTCTCTTTATTACCTTATTCAATACAGTGAAATGGAATTAGATCTCTGGCTCTATCCTCTTCTTGGAACCCTCCTTACCCATCCACAAATTAAATTCTGCATCAACCTTCAAGACGATCACATGTGACCATTCGTACAAATATTTTATAACTACATCCTATAAGCTACCATTTTTTGAGCCTCCTGTATCAGCTCTATCCAGTTCTAAAATTAATGCCACATATTTTAGTTTTTGTTTTATTAGCATTCCAACTATAATTTTAGTGTCAGATAACTTTTGCTGTACAACAACCACAGCACTCAAGGACACAACAAAATTTATTTCTCAAACATCTGGCTCATAAGTTGAGTGCATCTGCTTTTGCCAATTAGGCTTGTTCACACATTTGTGGACCTCCTCAGTTTGAGTGGACTCACCTTAGTAATTCTTCAAACAGGTGTGCAACTTTGCCAAGAAGCTCTTTGGCTAAGTCTTACAATATTCTTGGACCAGCACAAATGGGTCATGGTATATTCATGTCAATAATAAAAGTTTGAGACATATCCATACACCAGTTTTGTCCCTTTATGCTGAAAAAAGGTGAAAAAGCTTTTATTTTTAATATCCCATTGACCAAAACAACAAATCCCATTATCCAATCCCAGAATCTGCAGATGAGAAGGCATATTTTGGGTTTTGTGGGAGAAGCTGCAAAATTACATGAAAGAATACTGAGGAAGAAATGAGGTTTTGCTTTACTACCAAAACATTTTTATGGAAGTTATAATAAATCTGATGTACCTTATATTCAAAAATACTTGTAAATACCCTTAGTACAACCATGATACAAATGAAGATGCACTATTGGTGATATGAGACATAGGGAATTAGATTTGGGCAACATTAGTACATAACATGTAGCCATTTGTGAGTCATACACTGTGAAAAAGACAGAAAGGAATAACAACTCAGAATTCGTACAACTGCATGCAGGGTAGAAAACAGAACAGGAGTCCGTGGTGGGGCTAAGAAGGAACATTTATGTGTGAAGTAAAATGTGATTGAATTGCGTGGCAGGTACTAAAAGAAAAAATCTGAAGGAGAAATTAGTAGTAAAATGTCCAGAAAGGTCAATAAATCTGAAACTTGAAAATAGATCATTATACTTGGCAATTAAGGGGTTTTATTTCCATGTCACAGACGTATGAAGAATTCACAAAAGTAGCACATGGTTTAATGAGATCTAACTACAGATCACGGATCATAGCATTTGACTCCAGAGTTGCCTGCCTTCAAACCAATTTAATAAGAATAAAACCTTTACCAACAGGTTCCTAGGGGCAAATTAAATATTAAAAATTCTTTGACATCTACATCTAAGAAGTTCTTGCAACTGGGTGCACATGGAGGGAGAGTAATCCAAGTTACAAAAACTAAAAGAAAAATTAATTTGGAAATTCCTCTTTAGTCTATCTCATTTAGAGTATAGGTAATAAAAATATAATTAGAATAAAACACATTAAGAGAAATAAATTTCCCAAGCCTACCCTATGGACTTTGACTTTGTGTTCTACGAGAACTTATGTAAATGAGAAAAGGAAAAAATGCAACCCACTGGAAATAATAAAATCATAAATAATATCAGTAAAATTATCTTCTGGCCACAGGAGAGCACCCAACGGTGCCAGTTAGAATTCCATACGTAGAAGATGTAACAGTGTGAGATTGGGGCCCATTAGGAATAATTTCCTTTCCATCCAAATGTAACATTTTCAGATAGATTGAGTACATGAAAAAAAATGCTACATGTGGCCTATGCCTAGCTATTAGCACAGCTTTGTCCAGTGTTTTTACAAACACGGCAAAACATTAGTTGGTTTTCCCTATATTGTCTTGAGAATAGGATTGTGCCCACCAAAACAATAAATTGAAGTCCTAGTGTTCTGGTCTCCAGCATGTGACTTTATTTGGAAATAACGTTGTTGCAGATGTAATTAATTAAAATGAGTTCATACTGAAATAAGGTGAGTCCCTAATCCAACTGAAGTGCTCGTAAGAGAGTCGCCGTGGAAAAAGGAAGACGCTCTGTGTGAACACAGGACGGCGGTGCTGCATCTTTGACCGTGGAACAAGGCTGGCCGCAAAGCGCCAGAGTCTGGGAGGAGTTGCGGAAGCTCCTATGCGTCTCAGCAGAAGCACGGCCTCGCCACCATCTGTGCTTCAGATTCCTACCTTCCACATCTGTGGGAAGATAAACTTCTGCTCTTTGGAACCACTTGCGATCTGGAGCTTTGTTCCAGCAGTCCTTGGAAACTAACGCAGCAGGTGACAAGCTGACTCAATATAGTGAACTGAAACCTATGAGTATTTATACAGGAACATACAGTCCTCCCTCTATATCGCGGTTAATTTATTGCTCCTTCTCTGTATGGCGGGCTTTTAAAAAAATATATCTGATTCGGTATTGGGGAGTTTTCACTATATCGTGGGATTTTGCAATAGGTAGTTATTTATATAATATTTACGATTTTAATTATTTTGCCTAAAATATTTAAAAGAATGTAAAAAATGTTAATTTAAACACATTAAAAATATTAAATCAAAATACTGTACACTATGTAATTCATCAACAGATGGATACCATACTGTACACAGTGGAAATACAGAACGCCACTAGCACCAGCCCAAGCCCAGTAGAGCCACCTGGCTGTGCGAGCGGACCTGCAGCGGGCGGGCGCTGCTCACAGCTGAGGAGGGGGCGCCGCACCGCCCGGGCCCCCTGAGGGCGCTAGGAGCCAGCCTGGGCGGGTTGCGCAGCGCAGGCCCGGCGCTGGGCTCGGCTGGGCCGCTCACGCCCTGCTCCCGGCCGCTCCTGCCCGTCCTCCCCTCCTGCTCTCCAGCGGGGACTCAGTTCACCTGCGGGTCCCCAGGCGCCAGCCCAGCTGAAAGCCAAGGCTTTCGGAAGAAGGGTCTCCCCAGGAAGGTGCGTAGGAGTGTGGGAAGGGTTTATAAAGCCTGAATATGTATATAAATAATAAGATAAATGTAATCCCAGTGCTTCGCGGATTCTCACCGCCCGCAGGGGTCTCTGGGCCATAACTCCCACGGTAGGTGCGGTGGGAGTCACTGTCTCTGTCTCTCTCTGTCTCTGTCGCTGTCTCTGCCTCTCTCTCCCTATATATATGTCTATGTAAAGTTTAGCACCCGAAAGGTGCCTATAGCAGAAAATGTTAATTAGCCAGATACAAATTAATTAAAATGAAATATCAAAGTTATTGGTGACAAGACACGGGACCTTCTACAAGTGGGCATGAAAGGTAATGGGCACACATCGCCGGGTGTGGGTGTCTGTGTCGCCGGCCAAATCACAGCCAACTCTCCAGTCCCCTTTTTCTTCTCTCACTGCATAAACCCTTCAAATGACAAAGTCAAGGTTCTGCTTTTCTAAGGAGCTTCTTCTTCCAAGTCTCACTTTGTTTATATAAATTTTCACTGCCAGTTGTATAAATCTTTTAACTAAAAATAATTGCCTTTACCTCTAATTCACAATATATGACTGTAATAGACAAAGTCTAAAAAGCTGAGTCTCACAGAATTAATGGGAAAGACAACGTACATAAGCTACCTACTTCCCTGTACTTCCTCGTTGTCAATGTGTAGAACTTTCTAGACCGTACAGGAATGTGATAGGGTGTTTTTAGCTAAAACAGGATAGTGCCCTTAAAACAACCTTCATGATAGTCCAAAAATAGAGTAATATTGATTTCTAAAGTTCTATAAAACCATGTTCTCTCTTTCTCTATTTCAGTATCTCCAGCAAAATGCTGGGAAGCAAAACTTAAGAAAATGGTAACAGCATCTTATTTTTAACCTGCAAAAGTTCCATTGATTGCCCATTATGGAATTGTTCTACTTGTATCAGAATGATAGGATACAGCTTAACTATAATAATGGGAATAAATAAAAAGCCTAAAATTACATAAAACGAGCTAGTTAGTGAATAAAAATAAAATTACTTGCTGTTTCTTTCCTAATAGAAATCTCAAAATTACACTCTTTAAAAGCAAGTTTCATCAGAGTACAAGATATAGGCATGAACTACTATGAAGATAACAATACAATGAATTAATTATTGTTACCCTCCTACTAGCCTGTTTTGAAACTCTGTCTTATGGTTATTTTTTCCTCTTTAAAATAAAAAAGAAAAGCATGTTTGAGAGCATACACTATGAACATGACACATTATAAAAATTTTCCTCTGAATTTTTAAAGTTAAAATAAGTAAAAAATAGAAGTTACTAAAACAAGACATATTTTTTCATTCTGTGGAATTGCTATCATAGCCCAGCAAATTCTGCAATGCATATAGGCCTTCTATTTTGCACCTTCTTCCATGGGTGATTGTATTTTTAGAAACTATTAAGAAGTTATTCTCTGCTATTATATTTATAGAACAGCTCAGTGATAATTCTCAGTCATGTCTAAATCACCGATCCTGTATAAAGTTGCTCTAAAATTCATGTTACACTCAACAACTGTTCTTATGCTTTCTGGCAGCATTTCAACCACATGAAGTAGAAGATATTTGAGAAAATGATAGATATTCTACTTCTGATGAGCACAGAAACAATCAATTTGCCTTCCCAAGACACTTAAATATAACCTCAAGTAAGTGAAATTTCTTGTCTTTTTTATTGCATGTATGAGTAATATTAATAGGTTTCAAATATAAAATTACAGCAGGATGACCATTCTACCAGCATTAGACAACCACAAGCTATAAGAAAGGGCAACTAAAGACTTAACCTCATGTACATTTCAACTGCAGTGAGGTTATTACTGATTATCCAAAACCATTAACAAAGCATCGATATCATAATACTTAGATTGAGCTCTGCAGGACTCTGGAATGAAAGGAGAAGTTAAGGCCGACGCAGCGCAGCATGATTTGCGATAGAACGATGACAGGGGTGACAGACTCAAATGTGAATCTCACATTTAAATTCAGACGGGCTCCTGCACGCATTTCTTTTGCAGTTTACTGTTTGCAGTTAAATTAACCTAGAAAATGAGTCATTAAAGGAAGCCATAGGCGAAGACCTTCTGTAGCTCCTGGACACGATGGTAATGGTTGAATTGTGTGCTTTTTCATTTATGTCTATCTTTCTCAGTATATTTACATACTCAGGAAAAAGTAATATTTCTGAGAGCATCTTGTGATGATAAGGTTGTAAATTGGGAGAAAATATTTCAATTGCTGGTGAGCATACACTATGAAACATCCTTATGTTTTCAAACAGCATGAAGAAAAAGAACAGGAAAAAACAAGAAGGCAAAGAAAATGCTCTTCTAAAACATGGTTCTCCTACGTGTTCTCAGTTCCAGAGGCTGGAACACTGTCTCATTTTTTGATTGACCTTTTCTCATCAGTGACTAAGTAAGAAAAGTCTGAAAGATTTTTTTTTATAAAATTAGAACAAAAATGCGGAAAGTGGTAGGTCAGACCTAAAAAGAATTCACTATACAGATCTCCCTAAATTTTTAATCCTGAAAAATTACAAAGCTATTGAAGTTTGTAAATTCTTGATAGTTGTCATCTCTTCAGAGATGATTTTACCTAATGCAGCCACCTAAGACCTCCCTATGATTGCTGTGACCAAACATAAGACTTTTTGAATTAGTATACTCTGCGTGATTCAGTCTTGGCCATTTAGAATTTATAGGGATGTATTTTATAGACATATAAACGTATTTATATATACAGATATACACACTCCTGTGTGAGTGTGTGTGAGAGAGAGAGACAGACAGAGACAGGGGGATGAAAAGGAGAGATGTAGGAGAAGATAGAAAAACAGAAATGGGGGCACACTGTCCTTTCTCAGGTAATTATCACAACCACAGAAATGAAGAAATGAAGACAGAAGAAAAGAACCAAGATTTAGCTTTGGTGTGCAGAAGAGAAATGAACCCTTTGGTGAAGTCTCTTTTTTTTTTTTTTTTTTTTTGCGTCGCAGTATCCTACATGTTTAGAGCATCAAAACAGGAGCCCTTGATGTGATTGTAAGAAGAGGTGAACAAGTAACCAATGAGTACATTACAACCTCAGGCACCTAAAGCTTGTGAAGACTTTTGTGGATGGGAAACAGAGAAGAAAAGTCAGAATGAGACTCGGGGAAGATCCTGTACCCTGGCCTGTCTGGCATGAGCTCTACAGAATATGTTCTGGGGGGCGAGGGGGGTGAATAGATCCATAGATGTGTGTGAGACTTGGTGCATCCATGAGAAGGGACCCCAGGCAGCATCCGGAGCATCCTCACAAGCTCTGCTGGAACACAGGCAGCAGCCAGCTGCTACCCCGTGCCGTGGCTCTTGGCTAACAGAGTCAAGGATATGACTGCTGAAGCCGGTGGCCTAAAATTGACTTGTGAGCATTCTAAAGCGATGCCTTGGCAGATTGAAGACATTCACACAACTGGAGATGAATCAGATGGGAAGGTTCTCAGCACAAGCTCATGGCAAAGGTGCTAGTATCGGTGTCTAAAAGGATATGGGCGGTACATGAAAGAAACACGCCTCTGAGAAGACGCAGGGCTCAAGAATCTTTAATGTATTGACTCTCAAAAATACTGAGTTCATATAAACTGGTTAAAGTTATGTTCCCTTCCACCAAGTCACATCGACATGTTTATGTTGAAACAGCAACGATAAAAGAGTTACCTTTTATCGCAGTGTGAATCTGTGATCGTATGACATAGTTTCTCTCCTTTATGTGGTATCAATCATTTCCTTATGTTTCCTGTGGGGAACCTGAAGTCCAGTCTCTACAATTTACCTGTCCTTGTTATACTCAAAACACTCTGAATTGTGCCTGTGGAATTAGGTTAGTACTGTATGAACACATACTTGAGGAAGGAAGGGAGGAAAGAGGGGAAGAAAGGGAGAAAGGGAAAGAAATGAAGGAAGGAGAGGAAGGAAAGAGGAAAGATAAGGAAGGAGAAAAACTCTCCTTGACTGTGCTACCTTGCAGTATTCTTCCCAAAATAAGAGAAAAGATGGTTTAAATCTTAGTCCTACCCGTTCAATTACTTTAACACTCTAAGTCTTATTTTCTCTCCAGTAAAATGAAGATAATGTTATCTTTCTCATGGAAATCTTACAAGAATGAGATGATTCTTGTACAGTGTTTGGTGGGATGTGAAATAAAACATCATCCCTCAGTATCCAGAGGTTGTTAATACTATCATTGTTGCTAAGAGTATGCACTCTTCCTAGCTCATCACTTATATTTCTTATTTTCTATTTCACATTTATTTATTTGCTAGCTTAGCATGTATGGGACAGACTCATTCTAAGCTTATCACAAAATTTAAACATATTCAACCTATAGTGTAGATACTACTATTGTTTGAATCTTGCAGGTGAGAACACTAAGGTACAGAAAATGAAATAATTTGAGCCACATGCTATCAGTGAGAGAACTGGGGCTCAAACACAGATACTTACATTCCAAAACACAGCATCTTCACCATGACACAATGATTCCTCTCACAGCATAGTCATCTCTCTTCCACTAATTTTCAGGTTTTTTGAAAGCAAACTTCCTACTTGAAGTCTGTTTTTAAATCACCTGTGACTCCTAACATAGTCTTGAGAACATAGCTGTTAGTTTCAAAGCACTTCCTTTTTCTAATTTAAAAAGTTCATTTTTTTATTAGTACAAGCTTGCAGCACATGAGGTTTACTCTCCTTGTGTGGAGTTGGTACCTGTATGTCTCTCATCTTATTTCCATTTCCTTCCCCTTTCCCTCTCCTCCCCCCACCATCTCTTGATCATCCTCTTTGAGGACATCTACCACCCTATTCCCTATAACCTATCTTTATTTTGCTCTTTATTTAAAACTTGGGTTATTGTTCTAATTCCTTTAGTGAAACTACAGCATCATGTTTCAGATATAAGGAAAAAATGTATTTGTAGAATTTACATTTCAAAACATGTAAAGCAAAGTTGGAAATGGTGGCATATGCCTTTAATTCTAGCACTCAGAAGGCTGACATAGGAGGATTGGTGTGAGTTCAAGGCCAGCCTGGGCTACATAGTGAGACCCTGACTCAAAAAAATAAAAGGAAAAATATGTAAAGTCAATCCCTTGTAAGAGATTTTCCATCATGTGGTGATCTGGCCTGTAAATGCCTTGTCCTGCTTAAGTGTGGTTACCAAGTTTATTTTTTTATAGTCAGTGCTAGGTATTACAGAAATGTTTCTGTACTGACAATTCTGGAAATTCATTTACTGAAATTGCCAAGTGTGTTGAACATGACTTAGTAGATCTGAGACTACAGAATTCTAATTCACCTCTCTAAGCACTGAAAGGCTAAATTGCTAGTTATCTAGATTTTGCTCACAGATAAAGGCAATTTAGTAAGATCCAACAGGGTACAGTTGTACCTGCACTTGCAGACACTTTTAGTTCCCAAACAAAAGAGTTTAGCTTTTGTTTTGGTTTGTAAACTCTACATCAGGTGACAAACATGACCACCGCCATCTTTTCCACACAAAGACATGTGGTCAACTTTTCCAAAACCATTGAAAAAATTAAGTTTATCAACCAAGGTGCCACTATCATTCCTATGATGTACAGTTTTTGTGCCACCCTCTCAAGAAATGGCTAGTAGCAGACATATGCTGTCCCCGTCATTTTCGTCAACTGCCATCTGCTGACTAGTCACTTTCCCTGTGGCAATGACTAAACACTTAATTGATTTTCCTGGACGGGTGCCAAAGATTATCCTATTGAGAATTTGGATCTGCAAAGTACTGGGTAAAATTATTGGAAAGATGCTGACTTGTAAAAACAGAAACAAATTTTCTGCTGTTCAACGACCAGCCAAAGTAGCTACCTGTGTATCATCTCAGTGTGGGCACTTAAACTTCACATGAAATTCACCTGTCTCACATTTTATCGTTAGCTTTTCTCGCATTCTTCAGTATGAGCCACGTCTCATTGTTGTCCGGCGCACATCTTCTTACTTAGCAGCCGCTCCTTGGGCGTCAGATGCTGTTTTGAAACTGCAATTTGATGCACATTTGGGTATGTTCTTTCCCTTCAGTGGTCCCAGTTACCACTTCTAGGGTATTTGGACACTGTCTTTAGTCCCTTTTCATTCTCCCTCTCTTCCTCCTTCTCCTCCTCTTCCCCCCTCTTCTTCCTCTTTTTCTTCTTCCTCCTGCCTGTCCTCTATTCCCCTTCTCCTCCTCTTCCTCCTCCTCCTCTTCCGTCTCCTACACTTCTTCTCCTCCTTCTTTTCTTTTTCTTCCCTCTTCTTTTTTAGAGACAAGATCTCGCTTTGTAGTGCAGCCTGTCCTTGAACTGACCATGTAACCCAGGCTGGCATCAAACTTACAGCGATCCTCCTGAATGCGGGGACTAAAGGTGTGCACCACCACTCCCTGCCTGCAAGCTTTAGTCCACGTTCCCCCAGGTCCAGATTTGGGGCCCTACTCATTATATCCAAGTGGGTTGCAGATTAGCTTCTTATTTTACTATTATGCTTGTTATATGATCTTCTTGTTACACTTTAAGAAGGGTATAATATACTAGTATGGACAAGAGCTTTAATAAGGTATTCTGTTGGGCATCTGACTCAGTTACAAGTATGATGGTTTTTAAAGGTCCAAGAGAAACGTTTGGATAAATGTGTTTTAAACCATATGATAATTAAGATAAATAATTCAGGTTATGTAATACCAAAGATAGGTGATTGAAAAGTACCCTGCAGACAGAAGAAAATATTATATTACTGTACTAGACTGAGATTAGTGTAAGAAATCTTCTAAGATAAAAAAGTAAAATTGGTTCCAGGTATGGGTGCACACAGCTATAACCCCAGCACTTGTGAGACTGAAGCAGGAGGGTTGCCCTGAGTTCAAGGCCAGCCTGGGCTACATAGTGAATTCAAGGATAGTCTGGACTATATAGTGAAAGCTTGTCTCAATAAAAAGGTATAAATTAGAGGGGGAGAAGAGAGATGAGCAGTGAGAATGTACTAGAAGTCAGCAAGAAGTCAGTTTAAAAGTAGAACCATTTGAGTTTCTAATTCAAAACTCAGGTTAGAAAATGAACAATTGAAAATAAAAAGTGGTAACAAAAATGTGATAATAGTTAAGTGTGCTCAACTGAACATTTTGGAAGGTGACCTGGCCGTATGCAGTACAGATACTTTGACTTATAAATTCCACTCTTGAAAATCTAACTGAAGGACATTTAATGATAAATGCATGAGAATATATTATGGATGACTTGTTTTACAGTAGTGCGAAACATTCCTTTAGTGTTCATTCATGGTGCTTCACTCCATAATGCACGTGAATGCAATGAGAACACTCAGCAGTGGTAAGAACATCACGTCCTTGGCTTTCAGGTTGATCCAACTTACAGAGCAGGAGAAAAGAAACCTGAAAAGCATGTACTCTGTGGCTGAAATAAAAACACTAGTGTCTATATTCTTTGTTTTAAAAGGTAGAGTGGACAGAAGAAAAGACAAGACACAGGCAGAGAAAGATGAAGGAAGAGGAGAAAGAAGAGAGACAGTAAGTACAAGTTAACAAATATATTGAAATGGTTCTTGAGTAATGACTGTTTGTAACTTTCCTCTATAATCTTGTGTTTCTCTTACACTGAATATGTGTTTATTTTAATACCAGAAAAAACAATAAAGATATTTCTACTTTGTGAAAAATATCAATAATTTAAAACGCTAATGCTAAACATGCTAATGCTAATAACCCCATCAACATATCTCTAGCATCAAAATGACTACATCAGAACATAACAGGAAAATGAAGAAAAATTATCCACTTGACGGCTCTATTTTCTCATAGAGCAAATTCAGTTGTTTTTTAAGAATTTTTTGTGTACTTAAAATATATTTGGAACTTGTCTTTGTTTTCTGATGTGTTGTAATAATTGTATATCTGTTTGTAAAGTTTCTAATATTTTTCTAAAATGTTTTATGAATTTTTTATTTATATTCTCTATATGACACTACTCAGAAAATATAAAATAATTTATTTCCATTGTTTATCCATTCTGATGTAAATAACAATGCATTTTAGATATTCCTTTTAGTATCGATTATTAATTACCTGTTATATCTTTACTGATTCAAACGGTGATAATAAATTTGCATATATATTTAATTTCTGGACTTTGTATCTTCATCTGCTAATTTTTATATTGTAGACTACCATTTTAGTGATCCTTTAAAATTTTCTCTATTCTTTCATGTTTATTTTTTCTGGTTAATATTTTAAAATCATTTAATATCACAAAACAAGAAGTATCTGAACATGAGCATGCTCAAGTAAACAACTAATATTGGATTTATTTAGAGTTACAATATTGAGATCTACCTATACAGGAGGAAGGCTAGGTAATCACAGGGTAACCTAAATATTAAACTATGGTTAGTAATCCATAAAATAAAAACCAATATCTCATTTTTTAAAAAGGAAAATTATAGCAACAAGAATGTGTTAAAAAGTAGAAACAAAAAGAAAATAAGTATATAAACTTGTGGTCAGACTCATTCATGAAAAGCAGTACTATCAGACAACAAAAATACCCATTTCCAAACTGCCAGAATGATACAAGATAAAGTTTTTCATAAAATCCTGTTAGTGAAGCCATGACTGAATGGATATTATGACCATTGTTGGTCAGATATTTCTACTTTTGAAAAAGGATTTGGAATATAGACACCAGCATTTTTATTGCAACTAACACACCAGCAAGTTCACTTCTAGGAAACATACAACACCTCTAAAACTGATCATTTTTAAAGGCACACACATTTGAAAGTTCATGTAAGTATTAAAAACAACAATATGCAATATAACAACCATTGTTGAATTCCTACTGTGTTGTTTAGTGAGGCTCTATAGTGTTTCCAATGTTGTTTATTACTTTTGTTCTACTTGTTTGACCCATCTTACCTTCCTACATCTGGGAATCTGAGAAACATCACTGAAGATAACGATATGTAATATCACAACCTTTGGTAATTTCCTGTCATCTTGTTTTGAAATTCTGTATCTTTTTATTGTTTTGTGTTGTGCTGTTTTTCTCTTTGTTGTTGTTATTGTTATTGTATTTTCTCTTTAAAATAAAAAATTATTTAAAATAGGCAATATCTATTAAATTGCTATATTGTGGTATTTTGTAGGACTCACATGCAGTGTTACAATAAGTTGTTATATATGACTGACAGCCATAAAAAAAAAATAAAGTTCAAATGATAGAACACGTGTTAGGAATGATTCCATTGTATAAAGCAAGCCATTTATGAGCACATTCTGTGTCATACAAGACTGCCAAGTACGGAAGGAAGCAGTAAGTCTAACTTAATTTTTTCTTCATATAATATGTCTCTGTATCTTTATATATGGTAGTTTATTATATACTGAAGAATTATCTTACAGTAGACAATTTAAAACTGTTTTAAAATGTTGAAACTTAAAAAGCCAAGCAATATGTTGAAAATGCAGGTCTTCTGAGATATGATCAGATTTCCATTTCCATTCTTATCCAAAAATGAAAGCGATAATAAAATGGCTTTTAAAATTCAAAGGTGAAATAATGCAATCTAAAATTATAAATTTTCCTTGCTATTTCTAATACTAAAAAGATACTAAAGATAAAAATGAAAGTGAACCACAGCACACTTCAAATAGAGTAAACGTTAGTACTTAGGTAAGGACAACAGTATACATAATGCCTCATTTTTTTAGGTTGCCCAAGATGGTAATGGGCTTCATTATCTCACTGAGCCTCATAACTGTACTGTAAGTTATGAATGAATTTAATATAATTTTAATGGAAATTACCCCAAGCCCTCATAGTCCCGAAATATAAAAACATCTTAGACACAAAGCCTTTTATTTTAAAAAATTCATTGTAAAGGTAAACACAGATTTAGAAAATGCATCTATCTTAAAATTTACCTAACTGAATTTTTAAAAGAATAACATGTACCACATGAACATATCCTATGTATAACAGCGAATTGTATCCATATCTAAAACCAGGGCTTAGGATTATAATCTTGTATATAAATTAAGTCTAGTTTCCTCCATGAACAATGAATTTTTATAAACTAGGATAAAACATAAAATAAAACGACCCTTCTTTTCTGGCTGCCCTAGGTGAACCTGCGCTTAGGCACAGCTGTCAACTAGAATGCCACACACGTGGGGCCCATGAGATGCAATAATCCGCGTGCTGCCAAAGCAAGCGCAAGCTGCTTGTTTTTTCTCACTCTATCACAGAAAACCTTTTCAATGGGACTTATTTTCTTTTTGCCTTTTCTGAATGAAATCTCAGTCACAGCACTTTGTCTTTCCTATCACTGTCCTTCCACAGATGTCCGCAGGGACACCAGTCCTGCCAGTGGATCCAAGAGTCCACTTCAGTAACTGTAAATGTTTAATCAACACAATCAAATCCCCAACTGTTACATTACAATGTAAAGCTCCTTCACCCCTGTTTTTGGTCCTGTCAAGGCAGGCACCTGTCAGAGGGAACGCGCTGGGTCCTCTCTGTGTTGCTACTACTTCTTCCGCCTCCGTCTCCTCCAGGTTTGGAGCGAGGTAAGAGAGAAGAAGCAGAGGGTGGACAGAGCGTCATCCTTACAATGCTCCTAAAAAGATAACAAATGGTCTAGTTTCTGTCCCCATGCAGGAAACAAGCCTTTCTGATGGCTTTATGGTGCCCCAGTGCACTGCACACCTCTCCAAAGACCATTGGAAGGGAAGCATCTGTTTATGTGAATCTGTCAACTCAAAACACTGGGCAGAGAAGCAGAGTGCAAAGGGATGAGGATGGGGAGACCCTAAAAGCATAAAGCAAATGAGACTAATTGGAGAGAAACGTTTCTCCTACCGCTATACCTAAACCAGCATCTCTCTTGATCTCTATTGAACTCTGAAAATCTTCTTTAAAAAAATTTAATAACCAGTCTTAGTCATACTACCCCTCACTGCCCACTTATGTTAGTTATCAGCTATAGTTATACTGGTATGTGCATTTTAGGTATAATTTATGCATCTGTGTATATGAAAGATATGTGATATCTTTAAGCTTTTAAAAAGCAAATTTATTGTTAGTTTTTGCACGGAGTGCTGTGGTGCTCCTATTAAGATATGGAATGTCCCACAAATGACCATGTGTTAAAAGCCTAGTCCCCCTCCCAAGAGATGGAACCTTTGGAGTGGGACACAGTAGAAGAAAATTAGGTCATGCAGGGCCTCTTCAAGGGGACACTGGAACCTCAGCCCATCTTCCTTATCTCTGCTATGGTTTGGGTTTTTCAGGGTTCCCAAAAATCTTGGGTGATGAAGATTTGTTTCCCAGTTAGTGGTCCTATTTGAGAGCTGGTGAATGTTTTAGGTGGGCCTCGTATAAAGAGGTTAGGTCAGTAGGGGAATGTCCTCAAAGGAGATTTGGGAACTTCTTTTCCCAAAGGCGGGCACTGCTAAAAGGTGCACACCTTTTACTCTATGTGCTTCCTGAGTGCCATATGGTGAAGAGTTTTGGTCCATTACACAGTCTTTGATCACAATACTGTGCCTTACCACAAGCCCAAGCAACAGGGTCAGTAGGTCAGAAATGAAAGCCTCTAAAACTGAGCCAAAATAAAGCCCCTTTTTTTTTTTGATACACTGATTACCTCAGGCATTTGGGATTTTTTTGCTTTTGTTTTTTCCTCAATGTATGACAGTCTTTACAACTTTCCTGGCAAAGATAATGGAGAAAACACAGAGCACTGGGGCTGATCCTGCCAGGTTACTATTACATTTCAAATGTCCGTCAGATTTTCCAAAGACAGATAGTACTGTGTCTACATTCGCTTACATTCTAAGTAGTCTTTAAAACATAAATGGAACAAGGAGAAAACCACTCATGAAAAACTGCATCAAATAAAGTGTCTTTTAAATCTAAGTCTCTGTTGTTCTTGATAATGACACACGCCCAATGAAAATCAAAATCTGGAAAAGTAGCGGAACCTCCTACTCGAGTGGATCATTTCAACAATTATTTTCTGCAATGACCTTTATATTTTCAATGTGTCATGAACTACTGTGAACCTACTACAAGCCAAAGCCAAAATCAAAAGAGAAGACATAGGGAGATTGTTTCCTTTTTGGAGGAGAGCAAGCCCTGCAGCCTCAGCTGGGAAATTCACACCCTGTTCATTCTGGGTGAAAACCATTAATGAAGTCAATTTCAACTCATGCTGAGCTGACTTGATCTTTTCATTGACTTGTTTGGTGTTATTCTTCTAAACCAAATGGGCTTAATTCTTCTAATTCATCCAGATCTCCCCCAGTAAAAGATTTTCATCAACAGGAACAGCCCTGACGGCTCCATTTTCCTGTCCTTCCGCTTTGCTGTCCTCTTCCAAGTCACTTCTTTCACCATTTTGGGGCCTGCCTCCAGAAGTTTCGCTTAATTTCTTTTTCTCCTTACCTAAGGCATACGTGCTGACTCTCTCAAGCCAGCCGCAGTAATACCTCCCTCATCCACATCTCCTGGGATGTACAAGTTTAAATCTGTATTGTCTGTAGTCACAGGCTCGACGGGCTCATCACCAGTTGAGTGCAAGGCACATATATTATCTGCTTCCTCATCACCATCATGACCAATTCAGGGTGGAATTCAAACACCTCATGACCACTGATCACTAGTGCCCTCCCTGCTCGGAAGCCAGCTTTCTTTCTTTCCGTATCTTGTCCAAGTTTGTCCATCTTTTCTTGACTTCTACTTTCTCCCATGCAAGAAAAGATTCTGGAATGAGTTTGGTAACATTTGGACCTCAGGCAGAACACTGTCTTCGGATGAAATCTCCTGATGAAATTTCTTCTCCTTTCTTTTCTTTCTTTTTACCCTTTTCAATACAAATGCAGCAGGAAGTGCGTGATGACACACCCTTATCAACCCAAGGCACACCCGAACCCAGCAATACTTGTTAATTTCAATACCTTCAAGGAAATGCTGGCCTAGTTCTTGGGTATTTTTGTCTTTTCTACCTCATCGTGCTTCTTGTTTATTACTTCTTCAAGCTTTTTCTCATCCCAGTTACCCATTGTATCTTTTTAAGATTCATCTCTTGCATCAGTGCTAACATTTCATTTTTCACATTATCTCACCAAACTCAAGTCATGAGAGATGTTGCCCTTATCTCCCTTCTGCACTGTGTTTGCTTCAAGAAGGTGCCTGCTACGGTGTGGGGAGCTGCACCTGCCTTTGCTCATTTTTGAGTGGCAACTGTAAGTTTGAATGGTTCACTTAGCTCCTGCAACCCTTTCTTCTCATCATCTCCAATTTGGTTTCGGCTTCACTTTTGTTCTACCTGATGTAGATTTTGTTAAGTAAATGTGACTTAATGGGTCACAGTCTTGATAAACTTCTGTTGCTATGCTTCTTTCTTAGTTTTCAGACCAAAGCTTTGTAATCTTCTCCTTATTTTTCTGCTCTTCCTTTCTGGTGCCCCTGGCCTGAGACTGATTCCTGAGGTAGAGCGGGGCATTGCAGAGAGGTGGCTCCAGCCAGACTGAACGCCGTGGGGAAGTTTTCAGGCATATTACAGTAACCGAAAGCTGACTAGCAGACCAGTATGTATAAAACAGTTTTCAAAATGCTCTCTAGTTTAGGAAAGATCAAATTATAAATTATCTTAATGATACTCTCCTATACATCCAAACATTTAGTTTCTCAGGGGAATCAGTAAGTAGAAACTGGTAAAAGAACTAATTTTTCAAGTGAGAAATGGTTTAGTCAAATAAAGTTGACATTGTTGCTTTATATTAAAATAGTCATGAAATTTGCTGTTTCAAACAAAAGAAATGCAGCTTTAATATAATGTAATGCTTATTTCCTGCATCCATAGAAATCATATAACTCTGTTATCTAATCAGTAGGTTCCCTATCCACCTGCTACAGTCAAAAATCTGTTTCTGAAAATTATACATATCTTATCTAATTCCTTAGCTTATTATTCACTTAATGCCTTAGGAAAGTAAATGTACACTTGTATTATAATCTTGGAATCACAGAGCAAGTATAAACATCTGAATTTAAGATTTCTACATTCTAATAGACAAGATTTTACATCTGATATTTGTCTAACAACCACCGGGAAAGATTTTCTCACCACTCTCTGTTTATCGTTATTGGCAAATACTGCGGCAATGTAAACCTCCTGTGTGATGTGTGTCTCACAAAGACTAAGTGGTTTAAGATCTAGGGCTCCCGATGTGGTTATTAATAAGGAATTATTGCATCTTAATCATATTTGAGAAAACTCAAAATGCATTTATCAATCTTACCTTTAGAAAGGGGATTACTTGACAAATTCCTATATTCTGCCAAAGATGTACTGTGTGTCTGCTCCATTCAAGCTCTGAATTAGCTACTCGGGCTACAAAGGTAAGAAGAAAAGTGCTGGGCATGGTGATACATGCCTATAATTCCAGCACTGGGCCGGCTGAGGCAGGAGGATTGCACAAGTTTGAGTCCAGCCTGGACTAAATAGTGAGTTCAAAGCTGGCCTGCACTACACAGTGAGACCTTGTGTCCCCAAAATTTTTTAATTAATTAATATAAGTAAATAAAAAGGTAAAAGGGGTTCCTGCCTTCAAGAATTTATGGAATGGTGATGGGCATGCTAACCAAAACTTACAAGGCAATGTATTGTTGCTATAATAAAGTTACATACCAGATGCGTGAAGAACTTCAGGCAGGTTGCTGGCAGTTACCTGGGAGAATCCCAGTTCTATTTAAGGAGCAGGGGAGCCTGGAGCTAAGACTGACAGGATGAATAGGTGCTTGGGAACAATCGGCAGCAGGCGTGATGGATGAAGAGAGTGTCAGGTGCGAAGCAGGAGAAAGGCTGCCAGTCTGGCAATACTAAAGAATTCAGAGAGGGAAAGTGTCGTGTAGAATCAGGTGGGTCACATCTATATGCTTCATAATAGAAACTAGTATCATGTGCAGTGGACTTCACTGTGTACTCTAATTTCAAGAAATGCATTTCCAAAGAAATGGGTGTTCATTTTTGGTAGAGCAGATACTTGTGTTGGGAAAATTCTTCCGGAGAGGACATTGATGATGGACTGGAGAGGCACAAGCACAGAGGAAGATTTTAGGAAGAACAGGACAAAGTATCCAAGGGTGAAGGGTGAGGGAAGGGAAGAGGGGTGAGGCAGAGAGGGTGGAGAAGAGAAAACCAGGAAGAAAGTGCGTGGGACACGGAGTGTGCAGAGCTCCTGACTGTGGGAGGTAATGAGGATGAGAACCCTAGGAAGGAGTGCCTGTGTTTTGGGACGGGTTACTGAGAGGATCCTGCGAAGAATACAAGGTAAGTTTTGCTTTCTTTCCTTTTGTTTTCAATTAACAGTTTGAAGGAAAGAAATTTCTCTTTAAATTACATGAAATTGGATGCTCCTAGGAACAGTTAAGTGAATTTTCTTGTTGGGTAAAAATTTGTTTAAACTATTTGCTTTTCTATTTTATATGGCTATGGGATTCTCATGAAATCAAATAGTCTGAAAAGCTTGATGTCTCAGTTTTAGTATTTAAATCATAGATATCAGTGTAATTGAAGAAAACAATTGAATCGTACGTAGTTCACTCTCCCTTGAGAACAGCCCTCCCTTAGTTTCAGATCAGCTTTAGTCTCATTCTCTAAGGATCTGCCTCTCAACGGCTTTTGAACCTGGCTTCTCTAATGCAAACCTTCACAGTTTCTGGTGGATTGGGAGGAGGAGGGAAAAATTCAGTGATCATGAGACTGTTGCCACCGTCAGCTGACTTCCAGAAGGGCCGACAGGAAGCAGGTGCTGTCCCGGAGTGTAGGGTGATGGATAGCATCACACTGACCAAAACTCATCTCCAGCAGAACATTGGATGTGGTTGGAAGGAAGAGGTCAGTAAATCACGTATAGTTAGGGTGGAGGTTAATGACAATCTCACAGGCCTTTCTTGAATAACATATGGTTATGAAATGGACCTCCATGAAAGGTGGATCCTATTATATTCAAGGCCTTTCTGGAAAAGGACATTGAATTTCTGAGTCAGAATTAATTTGTTACAGGATTACAAGAAAGGACTAACTCCACCTGCCTCCCGGCTGCCCTCCTTCTCTGCCTTGATCTCAGCTTCTCCTCCACAAATTGCCAAAGTTTGTGTTGAAAAGTTGCCAAGGTACACAGAGACTACCAGAGACACACACGCATTAATAGTGTGAGGGTGTCCATCCATTTAGTCCTGTTAATCCAAAACTACAAAATAAAACTGTGCTTATGGTCCAAAATCATGGGAGTTGATGGACTAAAATTTTTTATTTTTCTTTCCATTTTCTGCTCGAAGCTTTGTTATTTGTAGTGTGCTTAAATGGAATCAAAATACCTCTTCAAGGGTCAGCATGTTTTATATTGTCATATTTACCTCTAGTATCTAAACTTGAACAGATTTATGATTATGAAAAAGAGGCAATATGCTGGTGATATTAGTACATAAATCATTGTCAGGAAACCACTCCTGTGTTTCAAAGCAGTAAAACCTTTAATGCATTGATATAGGCTCAGTCAAAGGGACTGGAACATTTTTTTTTGCCCTTACTGAATACCTCATAGAGAGGTGGCATTTTTTAGATTCAAGAAATTCAGCTGATTAAACATTTCTACAAATAGATTCACTTAACAGACATTGATTAAAGAAAAGCTATCAAAGTTTGAGTTCTTAATGTGTCATTTTATATATTATTTTTTGCTACAGAGTAGAAATGTAAATTCTTCTTTTAGAACTGGGGTGCTTAAGCAAAACAAAGACTAAAGCATTTTTCTAAAATAGCAGAAACAAAGACGATAGTTCTAATTCATATTAAGAACTCCAAGAGGAATAAGGATTTGTTGAGATTGACCATATTCTAACGTATCAGTTATGCTGAGACTTTCAAAGGGTGTGCATTTTAAAACATTCAAAGTCTGCATAAAGTGTGCATATTTAGCCTATTATTTTATCTCTTGACATCGTATACCAAGTTTTGTGGGTGATATAGGAAAAAATGATATCAAAATGACACTGTTGAGTATATTTTTTATTTCACAATGATTTTTATCTCATTGTTAAGACATGTGTACATCTAAGAACATGTAGGACAAGCCAACAAGAATGGTATCAAGTGAAACACAGTGAAAACCATTTTTAAATTATTAAATTTTGAAAGATCACTGGCACTGGAATAAAAAGAAAATGATTCCTGCTTCTACTGGGATTGTTGTTCTACGACTCTGAACAAGTTTTAAATTCTTTGATCTCCACTTTTTCTCACTATGGAACAATGGATGGAGTAGCTGGCAGAAATGTTTCCCATTCTGTAGGTTGACTCTTTATTTTACTAATTGATTCTTTTGGTGTACAGAAGCTTTGCAGTCTAAGTTAATCCCATTTGTTGATTCTTGCTGCTGTTTCTTCTGCTACTGAGGTTCTATTTAGAAAATCCTTTCCTGCACATATGTCAAGTGTTTTACCTACTTTATCTTCCAGAAGTTTTAATGTTGTTGTTTTAATGTTTAGATCTTTCATCCATTCTGATTTTAATTTAATATATGGTGAGAATAAAGGTCCAATTTCATTCTTCTGCAAACAGATAAGCAATTTTCTTAACCACACTAGTTTAACAGGTTTTCTCCAATGTATGCTTTGGGTCCCATTGTCAAAAATCAGATAAGGGACCATGACTTGTATCCTTGGTTCTATTCCACTGATACATGCGCCTGTTTTTTTCCAGTACCATGTCATTTTTACCACTATTGCTTTTTAGTACAGCTTGAAGTCAGTTATTACTATGCCACCTGCTTTGCTTTTATTGCCCAAAATAACTTTTGCTATTCTGGGTCTCTTCTGGTTCCATATGAATTTTGAGATTATGTTTTCTAGATTTGCAAAGTATGATGTTAGTGTTTTGGTTGAGGATGCACTTAATCTGTATAACAGTTTTGGAATTATGGTTTGTCTATCCAGAAGCAGAGGATATCATAACATAAATTAAGACAAATAATAACAATAAGAATGAAAAGGGGATAGGAAAATTGGTGAAGATGATGGAAAGGGGGAAAAGGAAGGGGAGTTTTTAGAAAAGAAATGAACTGTAATATGTACATGTTACAACTCCCAAGATGATTGTAAACTCATGAATTTCAAGCACACTAATAAAAAAGAAATTTTTAAAAAATAAAAAATGAAAATAGGAAAGAAAGGATGGAAAAAATTATTTCTAAGCCCCTATGTTATTCTACTGTTATGATAAAATATGATCCATTAATGTTATTATTTTCCTCATTTTCTGATGTCATATATTCTAAGACAATTCCTTAAATTTTCCTAGTATAAAAATATAAATAAAATTAAATTACAATCATAAGACAGTCCTCTGTTCTTAAAGGAAACACATTGTGAATCTGTAGGAAGAAGGTAAAATACACTGACAATAAAATTAACTTTTTCTGATTGTACAGCATAGTTATTTTTATGAAAGAAAAGAAACTGACACCAAAGAAGGGAGTGGAAGAAGGAGAAATGAAAAAGAGATGTCCACTGAAAATATTTCTTGCTTGGAGGAAGACTGGTTAGCAAATATGAAAATACACTTGAGTTTGTTTGGTATCATAGTTCACTAAGAGTGTGATCAGACCCAAATATAGTATGCATCACTTAGACCACAGTTTCCTAATCTATACAAGGATGTGAATAGAAATCAACTCTAAGTTATTTTGAAAGTTAGGAAAAAATGCATGAAAGTTACTTAGCACAGAACTTTTGGTGGTGTCTGTTAAGTTCTCAGGAGCTAGAATGAGTTTCCAGCACATCTAGAGTTTTGTGCTCCTGAAGCCTCAGGGATACTTTAGAAATCAGTCTTTATTAGTCTCAGAGTCGATACTGGGACCCAATAGCAGCTTTGTAGTGGTGACCAAGCATGTACCAACACCTCCAAAGAAATCATAAAGCAGGATAACCAAGGGCAGGAGAAATGTTTCACCAATGGTCAGGGTCCTCATCTGGGGGGGCTGTAGGTTCCCAGGGAACTGAGAGAGAACTGAAAATTTCATCTCCATCTGGAATCATTGTGCAGCCATGTTTGACACAGAGGGTTTACACCTTTGTGATTAAAAGTATTTTATTCTTTAACATTTCATCACTCATATTTTCTTACCATTTTTCCAGCTAGGAGAAAAGTATCAAATTTTACATTTCCACTCGGGATGTTTACCTATCTTGGCCAAAAGTCATCCATCTTTTATAGAAAACCTTATGAGATGTCATAAGTAGTGGACCATGAAGGGGACCTGCCACGACGGTCAGGCTGAGAAATCATTTTCTTTTTGTTTGGTTGTTCATGCTGTCTGTTGTTAATAGAGACAGTACCTATCTTTTTGCTCTAACATTTTCTTGGCAGGAAATTCCACTGTCCTGAAAGACACTTATGTCTGTCATTAAATTAGTAGCAAAAGCAAAGCAATATCAAAAGAAAAAACTCAAAATTAATGAGCCTGTGGGTAGATGTGAGTGTGAGTGTGAGTGTGCACGTTTGCACGTGTGTGTTTGTACGGTATTGGGATTAAACCCAAAGCTTCGTACATGCTATCAGTACTAAACTACTGAACCATACTCCTAGGCTATAAGAGGTTTTTAATATTATGTTTATTTTATTGTTGTTTAAGTTTTGTTAGTGCTAGTAGGATGAATGAGGGTGATAGCCTAAAGGGTTGAAGTGAAAGAAGCTGAGAGAACACAAAGCTGGCATCTTCTCAGCCAGAAAGTCTGCACGGTCCAACATTACAGTAAAAGGGTAGAGAAAGGGCCATCATTGCTCCCACAGTGTTCACCTGTTCTTTCTATTACATGCTCGTTCTGGCTTTGTCTAGTGAGTATTTAATGGCAGAGCTCAAGATGTTGGAGGAAAAGGAGACAAAATATTATTAATGAGTTAGAGAAACCTGATGGAATAAGTAATTTCAATATTTGTCCACTATGGTCTGCCTGGAAAAAAAGGTACATCAAGGAGTAATAAAGTGGTAAACAACAATAAATAAAAAGGCTGACTTGGAGGAGTCTTGTTTGGTAAGGGTGGGATAATGTGTAAGTAACCTTGATGTTATTTATCATCAAGATTATTTCTATCCAGACGCTAGAGTAGAGAGTGAGGCTGAATGTCACCAACCTCAGCAATCAAAGGTAAACGAAGAGCATGAAGGAAAAGCTACAGAAACTCAGATTGACAAAGGTATCCTACGTGAATGAGAAGGAGAAGTAATGCAGCATTATTTTAGGCCCCAAACATCTCAAGAAATACATTTGTGAAAATATAAGAAAAGTCTACCTTGTCTACAGGGTAGAGACAAGAGGGGGACACATTGGTGTAGCACAATTCACTAAAGGGGGAGGACCAGGGGATCTTCATCCCTACTGGTCTTGGAAAGCTTTCTCAGACAGTAGCAGTAAATGTCAAAATATAGGCTAAGTATTGAATCCAAAAAACTAGGCTACCACACACCTTGAAAGCATTAGGATAAGTGAAATTTTCCACTCACAAAGGCCACTTTTGTATGATTTCATTCATATAAAGTATCAAAAACAGACAAATCTAATGATCAGCTGGGCTGGAGAGAAAGTAAATCTCAGGGAAAACAGACAGGATCAATTGAAAGGATGCATGTCTTAAGGCAGGGTGTGGAATATGCTTCCCTGTATGTTTTTAGTTCTGACCACTTTGGATTATCTGCCCCAGCTGACCATAAGACTTAAAACACATCTGTACACTTGACAATCAATGGTAGTTATAGAAAATCTTATGTAAGATCTGCAACATTAGCATTTACTCATAAAGGAAATTCTGAAGTGAGCTTCCATTTTGCTAGAGATGAGATTAAAATTAGAGAGAAAATGTTTTTTTCTAGGTCAAATTTATATCTAAAACCAGAGTGTTCTGAAATCTATTTTAAATTTCTACATAGAGAAGTGTAAATATTATTTATAGCCATAACTGTGCTGCAAAAATGGCAGACTTTGAAGTATATAATTTATCTGTGGCTAAGCAAAGCACATGAATGAATTTGTTTGTACAGCAAGGTAAACTAGAAAGAGTAGAAAATTAAACATCTTTGTGGATTAGAGAAAATAGAATAAAGTTTTTAAAAACCTATAGCCCTTTATCAAGGCTTTATCAAATATGAGCTATAGCCCTTTATCAAATATGAGCTCATAGACAAGAACTCAGGATCATGAGACAGAGATTGGGTTAAATAGTTCAGCCTATAAATACTGCTGTCCACTATAACTGCCAGGGACCAGCCCCACTGCACAAAGGCAACAGATCCAAATGCTTTGTGCAAAAATTTCTCTAAATTTGCTTTTTGTAGAGAAAATATATTCAAAACAGGATTGATGTTTCATATCTGATTAGACAGAGAATAGAAGAAACAAAGTAACAGAATTACTTAGAAAAATAATAAATTATGCTAATTTAAAGTAAATACATATACGTATTTTAGAAATATATTTTATAAATTCCAAGAGTAAATGTAGCTATTGTTTATCTACATCAGCAAAAGATATTTTTAGGCAGAAGAATTTTATTACTGGTATTATTTAGAACTACTGACTTAGGGTAATAATAAAAAATACCAATTTGGCCTTGGTTTTATTATTATTTATAAGCCAGCTAAAGACAATGCTTATACCCAGAGTGGAGCACACCCAACTCTTAGTGATGGGTCTGCCACCACAAGAAACTTCCCTACAGATAAAGAACTGCTACCAAACATATATGCATATACATGTATATTGCATATATGAACTACATACATTACTTGTATACATTAGCATATACAGTGCATAATATATATTGACAGATATAAATGTAGATTTCTCTAGATAGACAAATATTTCTATGCAATTATAGTTGTACACACAAACATGTGTATGCACACATGTGTGCAAATATTTATCTTAAGGGGCCATTAATCTCAGAAGACATCTATGTTAGTTATAAAGTACTGAAAGTAAAGAATGGACATTTATCATAAGATAAATAATTTGTAAGAGCTGCAAAAATAACAACCTACCAATATAAATACATTTCTCATGGAAATAAATTTTGTTTATGAAGAATAATTTGGTTTGTAAAATATAAACTGATATCCCACGCAATGTTCAAAATTATAAAGTTTAAATTTTATACTCAATGTCACACTTCCTAGAAAAGTAGCCATTTCCAATGATATCACATAAAATGAATGTAATATAATTTTATTATACATTATGTAAATTCATATGAAAATTGACAGAAGCTACACTATGTGTAGGAAAACTTTCCCATTTTTTCTTAAAAGACAACGATACCAAAGGATACCCTTTCTAGCTTCAAACTGTTCTCTTACACTTCACAATCATATTAAAGACACACAAAAATAAATACCAAGAGTTAAAATGAGGAATTTCCTTTAGATTTAGCCTTAAAACCATCTATATAATAGGATTTTTTTAATGTTACAGAGCATTCAGTCAATTACCCAAGCAGTAAAAATTCTGGAAGTTTCTTCTCTTATAGACAGTAAATTTACTCATGTGGTTCTCTGAAATGGTTCTATTCTGTCATACATTCTTCATGTAATTTTCTCAGAGCTGGTCCTTCGTGTACTGAGTTGTTATCTGAGAGGTGTTCGATGCTTTGCCTAGCTGGTGAATGTTTTTGTGTATTCATCTGACGTTTTAGAGTTTTGTAGGTCTTTTAATGCCGGAAGTTGTATCTCCTGCTTTCAGTAAAAGGAGAAGAAGGAAGAAGGAGGAGGAGGAGGAGAAGCCGGAAGAGGAGGAGGAAGTGTAGACCTTTCCATTTACAATTTCAGTTTGCAACATTCTGAATCTACCATTCCTTTTTTTTTTGGCGGTACTGGGGATCGAACTCAGGACCCTGCGCTTGCTAGGCAAGCGCTTATTCCACTGAGCTATATCCCCAGCCCCCTACCATTCCTTATTGGCTTTGTTTCCCTAGTATCCTGCTTACATGTAAATGAAACACAACCCACCACCATGCACCCAGGGAAGACAGGAATCCTACCTCCCTTCAGCTTCCTGCTATAGCTAACCTAGTACATGAATCCTACAGTTCATTACATGAATCCTAAAGGGTTCTCTTTGTTCCCTAATCTGCTTAATACTCATTTGCCATCTGATGTTAATGTTTGCTTAAGGATTGTATGTCCACTTGTAAGAGTTCACGTGACTGGGCCTCACATTACTCATTGGTAAAATGAGGGAGGTTAGGAAATGGACATATGAACATGCTGCGCTCTGTGTGCAGTGAAATGAATGGTTCCTGACTTTGATAAATCAGGCATTCAGGGAGAAGAAAGCAATGTATTGCTTGTTCATTCACTAGAAGAAAGGCTCCACACTAACAGTAGAACTGTTTTACTCTCTCTCTCTCCCTCTTCAGTACCAAAAAGCAATTTCCAACACATATGCTTATATCCAGAAGATTCAAAAAAGGGGCACTTCAGATGAAATAAAATAAAGACAACTTCCTGCCCTCAAGGATCACACACGACCTGTTTTACAGTGGAAGGTTTTGGGGGAAAAAATCCCAGAAATCAGAGTTCTGTCTTCTACCTGGCAACCTAAGTATGTGAATCATCTCTGGCATCATTTAATCCCTAGATGCCTTATTTTTTATTCAGCTGAAAATTGAATAACATGCTCTATAAAAGGGTAATATAATGAGTTTAGCCATGAATAAACAAAAATAAAACCAATAGGTAAGTAGTTGCCTTAGTCTGAATAGGTGTAGTAGATAATAGTAGTGGTAGTAGCTTTCTTTTGCTAGGATAAAATACCCATCACTTGCAACTTAAAAGACGAGACAGACCTGAAGGTTTAGGGGACTCAGTCTATAGTCATCTAGCTCCACGGCAGGAATATCACAGTGGAAGGGAATAGCAGAGAAAAGGTGTGTCATTCATGGTAGCCCAGGAGCTGGGTGGGGTTACAAGACTATGAAGGAATGGGCAAGGGGCAATATTTGTATAGTAGCCTAGACCATACCTTCACAACCTTCCCAGATGCACCTACATCTGTAGCTGACTGATTTTCTCAGCATCTCTTAATCCAAAGAAGTTGACATGGCAGGATTAATGGTTGCAGAGGTTTAAATGAATATTTATTTTTATTTTTATTCAAATAATGAAAAATCCATAATTACAACTTTAGGTCAGAGGCCACAGCTGCATAGTGCCATCAGGGAAGTCTGATGTCCGCATACTTAGCTCTCCTTGCGTGCCCTTACTTTGTGTTTGCACGTGGCCACTGGAGGTCTAGCATCAGCGCCGAACTTCAGTCAGGAAAATGGGAAGAATACAAGTCGAAGGAGCGTTCTGAGTTGGCTCCCTTTTAAGGAGTTGTATTTTCTCTTAGAGCTTAACATCCAGAACTGTATGGCATGTTTGTAAACGCAACAGCAGAGCTCTGTTATGGAGGAATAAATCTTCAGTAAGAAAAAATTTTAGACACAAGGGCAGTCATTTATATAATAGATATATAAATGCAACACATGTTACATGGGCACTAAGTGTTAAATATTTCATAGTGGTTGGTATAGGAACAAAAAGAATTTGCTAGTGGATAAATTCCTGCTCTTGATGTCTAATATTAAGTGATATTTATTAGTTTTATTAGTATGCTCTAGATTAATATTTCTAATAAAAATTTGGTGCAGTAATCACAAGATGAACATGTATTAAAGGGATGGGAAAGTTGACCCTGCCTGTGGATAAGACCATGGCAGAAATCGCTATATGGCTTACAGACATGCCATATAGTTCTACATGTTAAGCTCTAATCTTTGACAACAATTTTCTATCCTTCATAAGTTCACTGATGCTTCCTTATCTAACCACAATCAGAATTCACTAAAGTAAAACTCCCTGGGAAATACTTTCTTCTTACTGTACTAATTATAAGCTCTCCACCTGCATATTTCAAGGCTAGTTCCTTCCATGGCAAACAAAAATTCTCTACACTGTACTACAATTCAGTTTTGTCCTATTTCACGGAGTTCTGTACATTTCAAGTTAGGTGTTCTAGTTAAGTTGTCTAGTATTTTCTGAGTTCTCATACATGTAAAATTAGAATAATATTGCTAAAATTATTAATAACAAAGTTTTAGTATCAGATTTAAAAACTGAACAACTAAATTCTTCAGTAGCTATATATTACTATGCAAATAACTATGCTCCTTATGGTCATACTTTGCTTTGGCAGATTTTGGAACTGTTCTATCAACATTACCCTTTTGCCCGTGGACAATTCCTAGCTAATAGCTTATGCCATTTTATATACAACATACTGCTTCTTCTGCCCCAGCAATGCTTTATAATTAAAGCCAAAGCTCAAAAGTTTAAAAATTCTTCCCTAATTGGCCATCTTATTTATTATTCTCACTTCTCACTGCACTAACCAATCAGAATTTCAAAATCTCTCGTACACTATTCATCTATTTTGATCATTTGTGTTCTTTGTCTTCTCTCTACAGCTTTTTGAACAGTTTATTCACTGGCAATTGGGTTATTACTCACAATGCTAGAAAGTACAATATACATTGATGACATACAAGTGTGCTAGTGGCAGTTTTTAATCTGTTTTCAGAGTGCATTTTCCCCCCAGAGGATTGGTTTTTCACAATTTTATATATTTTTGCTAGACTTAAATATAATCTTTTCTATACTTAAACTTGATTTACCTCAATGAGTATAGCAAAAAACTTATTGCTTTCATTTAATTTAAAGCAGGATATACACTAGCTGTCTCTTAGCTGGCTCACTTATAAACTATTAATGACTTAATTTGCATTTTCATCAAGAAAAGAAAAAAACTGGCAGATGACCAGGAGATACTGAAAAGAATGCAGAGTACAGAGAGCTGTTCTGGATAAAAACAAAACTCTGACATGAAGAAGATATACAATTTTAAAATATACAGATCATCCAGAGTTAATGGATTAATACAGATTGCTCATTCTATATCTCCACCATATCATGAAGTCCATGCGGAGTGATACCAATAGCAATTCAGTTCTATGAACATGAAAGGAAAGTGTATGCTACCAAGTGGTTAGTGTGAATATGATCAATAACTTTTAATGGCAACTATAGAGTTACCAAATACTGTGGCTGACCCCAAAATGAATGTGTTGTTGCTATTTTATTGTGTCTAAAATTATGTATGTCCTCTCTCAATGAGGAAAAGAGAGGCGTGGTGAGCAGAAGGGAGAAGAAATGGAAGTAACAGAATTAATTTTAAATGGAAAAAAAACAATGTTCCAACTGATTTTTCTTTTATGCCAAAATTTAACATAATATGAGGTTTCATGAGAGACAAACAATATGATAAATATTTGAAACTTACATAAATATAAATTGTTTTTAGGGTTTACCTCAAAATTTATTGCTTTCATTTAATTTAAAACAGGATATGCACTAGCTGTCTCTTAGCTAGGCTCATTTATAAACTATTAATGATTTAATTTGCATTTTCATCAAGAAGAGAAAAAAACATAGTTACAGCATAGGTCTCTTTTTCTCCAGACACTGAGTCATTATTTAATTAAGTGCTGTTTATGGTTTTAGATACATTTGCATTTTTGTCTGAGTGCTGCATTTGAGTAAACATATATTTAATTTATCATCCCATATATTTTTTAATCCAGGCATATGCAGATCATTAGCTTTTTTTAAATGACATGTTTTCTTTAAGTTCTTTAACTTTCTCTAATGGTTTCACTTCCTTTTCTTTGAAATAATGTTAGTAAGTTAGAGACTAAAAGAGAACTAAAATATTCCATGTGACTTTTCAGTGACCTAGTGCACAGACTCCACTTTTTAAAGTAATTGCACTTTACTGTATTCTTTGTGGTGTTTCCAATTACTTTTCTTTGCAGAGGCTTGATTCTCCCACTGTATGTCTCCTTTGAAGGGCTGTGTAAGTAGTGAGCCATGTTTTGAAAACTCTACAAGCTCCTTAATAAAGCTTAAGCCAAGACAACATTAAAGAACATTATTAAAATGGAAGAAATTGGTATAATGTGTAAACTCCTGAGGCTGTGATCATTATCTATGATAATATGAAAAATTGTTTTCAGGAAGCACAAGCAGAAACAGAAGTATAACACTATGGAGGTAAAAATTGATTTTTGAATATTAAGGAAACAATAGGAAAGTCTTTAAACCCTAGGTACCCTCTTGAGATAGATAAAATAACTCCCATGTATGGGAAAGCTCACTGGCTTCCTTAGAGAACAAGAAAGCTACGAACCACAAAAAAACCACTCTACTTCCCTCTATGTATGTGTGCACTATAGCTCTAGTGTGCTGCATTTAAGAAAGCTGAACAACCTACACACATCTCCCAGAGTGGGCCTCTCTCCTCAACCTAAGATTCGGTCTGTGTACCATTTCTCTCCTAACCAGTGGTGGTCTCAAAGCTCACCTCACCACAAACAACAAGCACACAAATGTGACCAGAATAAGAGGAACAGGAATCAGAGCTCAGGGGAGTTGGCCTGTCAGGGAACTCGGCACTAAAATAAGGAGGATAAGCGGAAAGGAGGGGAGGAACGAATGCGGGAGTACAAAGCTAGTGCAGAACTGGGCACCAAACCAAAAGGCCAGCCTGGGGAGAGATGGCTTAGTCACATGACCATGGGGAGAGTAACTAATAAGGTCACAAAGTGAACCTGAGACTTTAAAGGTTGCTGAAGTGATGTAGGTGAAGGTAGGTGTCTACTGCCAGAATTCGACACCTGAAGGAAATGTTTGTTCAAGATGCATCCAGGATGGAGATAATAAAATTACTAAATAAAATAGAAGTTTAATGTCTGTGTTGATAAGCAACAGAAAAAAAAGACATAAAATTTTAGAAACTAGGATTGGCAATTTTAAAACTGTCTGATACAGTGCATAAAGCTATAGTAGTTAAGCATAGAACAAGAAGCTATAAAAATGGACTGGCAGATTTGAAAACTAAATTACTAGAAATGAATGATATGACCATTGAAATGAAACTATACAAAGTAGAAAGATCAAATGCATGTGAAGAGAGAATTTGGAAAATGGAAAACATGCAATTACTTTGAAAGTAACAAGGAAGGATTAGAGGAAAAAAGCAAAAGAGAAAGAGATGTCAAGGCTACCATGAAAAATTCCTATTACACATCTACATGGAAGTCTAGATGTAAAGACAGTCAGAATGTTGAAGATTCAGTGTTTAAAGTAAATATTCTACATAGTGCCAGATAGATATATACCTTTACGTATAAATAATAGGTATGGGTACAGCTGTAAGTATGGGTATGGGTAGAAGTAGAGATAAGAGAATGGTTAAAAGATATCTTTAAAACTGTGTTTATTATAAAAGGAGAGGAGGTAAGAGGATGGAGTATGGGAAATGTACATTCACCATTACAAGTTCCAGGAAGGGCTTCACTTTTTAAACCTGTGGTTGTTCATGAGTTTACACTGCATCCTATATAACAAAAAAAGCAAAAGCAGGTAAGAATGCACCAAGATGATATTACATCATAAATTAAAAACAGGTTAAAATAAAACCCCAAATAAAAAAATAGTCTATCAATTAACTACTGGAAGGAAGAAATAGATAACGTGAGACAAAATAGCTGCTTAGAATTCTCATTTAACCTCTAATAATAATCTTCAAAAAATGATCGGATAAACACAGCTATGGAGCTTTTATGGAAGCAATTTGTGAATAGTCTTCTCATCAGACTCAATTGCTTTCCTTTCCTCAGGGTGGTGATGAAAAGCCAGGGACAGAATAATTTCTTAGCATCATGGATTCTGAATCTCTTTTCTATTACACATGGTGAATCACCTATCATCAAAATATGTAGTTACTAACCTGCTTCTAACGGTTCTTTACACAGGCTCTAAGAAATAGAACACAGCTTCTATCTCTGCATGTAAGAACTCCTAAGTTACCACTCTGTCCCAATAATACCTACAAAGCCAAACTGAAAAAAATCAGTGGTACTTCTTAGATCCATAAAAGAAATGATATCACAGGGAAATGTTTGCCCCCAAAATGGTAAGGACTGACGGGCAAAATAGAGAATCACAATTTCCCAGAGCAGAACTAAACCTCAGATTCCAAGTAGGAAGCCTTTGCTGTAATTTAAAAACTATGAAAGCTTAATGTGAACAAACCTGAGACATGAAATCTCTTGGGACTAGACACGGGCACCTCCACTTTTACTAGCAAGTCCTGTACTAGTTGTATAAATCACTGAGTTTCACTGCGATATTCCCATATGTGTGCATAACACTCACTGATCACATCCACCACGCGTTCTACCATCTCCCATTCGCGCTTCCCCACGCTCAATCCCCTTCCCACTCCCTAACTGTTCCTCCTCTACTTCCAGTCCTCTTCTTTTAAGCTTCTGTATCTGATTTTTAAAAAGTGAACTTATCCTTCTGTCTCTCATTTCTTTCAGTGTAATATCCTCCAGTTTATCCGTTTTCCTGCAAGTGGCATCATTTCATTCTTCTGCCTGGTTGAATAACCATCTGCTGCCATGTTTTCTTTATCTGTTCATCTGCTGACAAGCGCCTTGGCTGATTCCACATCTTGGCTATTGTGATCAGTACTGAAACACTATGGACGTATAGGTGTCTTCTTGGTACGCTACCTTCATCCACTTTGGGTACGTGAGTGGGATTACTGGACCGTATGGTAGTTCTCTTTTAGTTTGTAAGCAACCTCCATACTGTTATCAACTGTGACTAAATTAATTTAATTTCCCATCAACAGCATATACAGTTTCCTTTTTCTCCATATAACCTCCAGAACTTGTTTTTTTTTTAATAATAGCCCTTCTAAGTGGGGTAAGATAATATTGCATTGCCAACTTGATTTTCATTTCCCTAAGAACTAATAATAGTGAGCATTTTAGACGCCAGACACATAAAGATAAATCCTACATGGTCGTCCTAATGTGGGGAAGCTAAAAAAGAATAAATTCAACTTGACTGTATAGTAGCAATTAAGGAGGACAGGGGAAAATGTAGATTGGAGGATAAGGTGCAATAGGAAGGTTGGATGTCAGGTACCAATCATGGTCAGACAGAAGGAATAAATCTGTTTTTCACCATCCTGGGCTAAATGTAGTTCACAATAACCTATTAGATAGTTTGTGAAGATAAGCAAAGCACTGACAATACAAAGAACTAACGACCGTGCTAACACTAAAGTTACAAAGAGGTAGCTGGTGTTATTTCACAAAACATCAAGTGACATTACTTCAGGAACGTGATGCATCTCGCAGTATGATCTCTATTTGTTCTACATTAACTGATGTTGCTGCTGTCATCAGGAGCCGTTTTATGTCACCCTGGCCCTCTGGAGTTACATCGAGATGAGTAATTTGGATCACAGCATGCTGGCAAGGTTTGTTGATATGATATCATAAGAATGAGGCTGGAAATACACTCAGGCAAGCAGAACAGCCACACCATTGACTGAAACTTTCATTAGCTAACAACGGATCCATTTTTCTAATTTTTTTAATTATAACAATCATGTCCTTTTTTTTGTTTTTTGTCTTTTTGAGACAGGGTCTCACTATGTAGTTCAGGCTGGCCTTGAGCTCACTTTGTAGCCCACATTGGTCTCAAACTCACAACAATCCTCCTGTCTCAGCCTCCCAAGTGCTGAGATTATAGGCATGCACCACCACGCCCACACATGTCCTTCTTGAGAAATTCTATATGCTTTTTGTCTTATTTATTTTTTAAATTTCAGTAAAAACATGTAAGATGAAATATACTTTCTTAAATTTTTAAGAATCCAACTGTTATCAACAAGCATTATCTTGTACAGAGCTCCTGAATTAATTTATCTTGCATAACAGAAATTCTGTACATTGATAACTTCTTATTTGCTCCTTACTATAGTCTGATGACCAGTCCTATATTCTTTGCTTCTAAAGGTTTGACCATTGTAAACACTTTATACAAGTGGAATCATGCAGTATTTATCTTTCTGTGATGAGCTTACATGCCATTACATTATCTATATTGGTTCCTGTCTATGGGCATTTCAGTTGTTTTTATATCTTGGCTGTTGTGTTTTGCCCTGCACTGAACAGAGTAGCAAAATAGCTTTAGATCCTAATTCCAATTCTTTGGCATAAACGCCCAGAAATGAGGTTGCCAGATCGTACCATAGCTCCATTTTTAATTGTTCAAGGAGCTTCACACTCTTTTCCATAATCACTGTACCGTGCTGCTAGTTTGCATTCCCACCAATAATGCGCTTCCAACCAGGATTCCTGTTTCTCCACCTTCTTAGCAACTCACTGTTTTTCTTAATAACAGTCTTTTGTTATGAGTTAGATCTAAGCTGTCACCCAAAAGCTTCCCGTGTTCAGAAAGGAGGCTTTTAGAAGGGGACCGGGTCAGGCCTGAGCTCATCAGTGGACAGCAACACTTCATGGGTCACGGTCCGAAACGTGACGCATAGAACACAGAAGGCAAGGAAAGCGGAGCAAGACACACAAACCAACACACACAAACCAACTCAGGAAAAGGAAAGTGGGACAAAAGGACAAGACTAACAGAAAACAGTTAACAAAATTATAACAAACAATTCTCTGTCAGTAATCATGGGAAAGGCAACTGGGTTCAATTCTCATTCAAAAACTACAGAGTGATTGAAGGTTTGAAACTGAGTTTGAAACTTGACGCAGCCACTTCCAAGTCTGTGAGTTTGGGCAACTGCTTACCAGAAATTGGAGATAGTAACTACATTAGAATAGATTCTTCACATTCGATGAACACGCATGCAGCAATTTGGCAAAACATCTGTCATTCATATTCAATAAATGACCATAATGCTCACTAACATTTTGAAACAGCAAAGAAATATAAATAGAAAATACATATTAATACAAGAACTGATAGTCTACACACAGTAATGGAAAATGTTAATTAGATACAGCCATTCTGACATTTCCTTTCTCATAAACTCAATTTTCAAAGAAATCTGAATTTTGCAGGAGACAGGTTCTACTTTTTTTTGTAAGCACTTACTGTAGCATCACCATGTGAAAGAGAAAAGCAGAAACGATGCTGGGACAGATGAGTGAGAGTGTGCACATCTGGCGGGCCACACAGGATTTCTGTGGGTGTGATGATTTTTAGAAAGTGACGGCAAGCTGTCTGATACCGTATTGCCATATTCACCCTCGAAGTAACATGAGTCACAAAATTCCTAGCTCAAAGCCTTCCTGGTTGGCTGGGCTATAACTTTGGGAAGGTTTACAGCTGAATTTTGAAATAAATCCACATGATTTGAGGCTTCAAATTCAATGTTTGGAATATTAATCTAAGAGAACAACAGACATTTATTCTGTGCAAATGTGCTACTGGCACCCTTAAAACCAAGCTGTGCAATTCTTCTGTGAATGATTGAGAGCGTCATACTGCCTGCTTGTCACTCTAAGTTCCATGAAAAGCAGTAACTCCTCAATGGATATTGGTTCACCTGTCTCATTGATTCCCATAAAAAGCTGAAATAAATATATACTTGAATTGCTTGAAGGATTTATTCACAGAGAAATTATCTGTCAGGAAGTTAGTTATACCCAGGAAACATTCCTCGCTTCTCTGTGTGTAGCAGGCCAGCAGATGGTCGCTCCGCACAGTTCTTGGGGCTGTGGATTGGCACTAAGTGAAACATCAACACTCACTTCCAGGCTCCTGTAGAGGAACTGTACCCCCAGACCTCCAAATTCTCTCAGCCATAAATTTTGAGAGTGCCACATCATAGGTTATTGTTTTTATTTTGAAAATGTCAGTAACATATTCATATAAAATGTTGTATATATGGTTGAGAAAATCCTTGAAGTTTTATCACTTACACTGTACATGATTTTTTCCTGGTACCAAATTGCTCCAAGTAACTGCCTAAAAATGGTATAAAACATGGCCTCTAACAACTTTTAATCAAGAAGGGTACTATTTTGAATTGCTTTGACATAGAGAAAATACACACATATGTGTAAAATGTATATTTGTAGTTTAAAGAGTAAGAATTAACATTTATAAAAACATCATTTATTTTGTGAAATTAAACACTGATGTCATCTTTCCCTGCTTCTGTATTCCCTTCCTCAGAAACAAAACACTCGCACTAAATGTAGGGCTGGCTCATCCCCGTAGATTTCTGTACACTTTTACCAGATGAATATGCATTTCCGGTGCTCACCAAGTATGTATGTGTAGATGCATTTGTTTTATCTAACCTTTACCCTTATGTAAATAAAGCAATGCTACCATTCTTACCTGACTTGTTCTTTACCTGACTCAGTATTCAAGTTTAAGATGTAACCATCTTGACTCATACTGCTATAGTTAATTTTTCACAGACATATAGTCATACCATTACATAAATATTCATCAGCTTCTTCTTTTTTGATTATTTTCCACTGGTTTTCTGTTATGGGCAATGTTATAAATATCCTTAGCTAGATTCACTTTCATACAGGAATTTTTCTATGTAATATACTTAAATTTGGGATTTTTTTCAGTCAAAGAATATATACACCTAATCAGTCTTATTCCATGTCAAATTCTTTTAGATATTACTTGCACAAATTTAAATACTTATAAGTAACAGACAAAAATACTCTAATGGCCATGTCTCTTCCAGCATGTTGTATTTTTGGATCACTTATTTTTTACCACATGAACCTATATTCTCAAAAAGATTCATAACTATTGAGCAAAATCAAGAGCTTAAATTTACATGATCATAATATTTTTAACTCCGGTAAATGGGAATTTTCTTATTATTTGTGATTAACCCATGTTTAAGGAGAACTGAGGTGACATGCCCTTGTATGTATTTTGTCATTTTTATTAGTAAGTATATCATAAGTATTCAGCTCCTTAATAATTTCTAAGGAGAAAAGAATAGCAGATAACAGTAAGAGAAACCAAAAATCCTTAAATTAATTACATGTACTCACAAGAAATGCCACCTTCCCATATTTTAACTAATGTTCCTTTGCCCAAACCTCTGTGCATAGCTTTAATCATTTGATTAAAAAGTCAGATTGTATGACAAATCAATTAAATGTTTACAAACATGTCTAAGAAACTACATGCGGTGTTAGAGGTTTCTCATTGCTTAACTTTGTAATTCTACTTTCAATGAGGGTACAATAAATGAAAATATCAAAGTGACAGAGACTTTATAAGTGTTATGCTTTAGTAACCCAATTTAATTCTGAAGTGATAAAATATTAAAAAATTTATTGATCACATGAACCACAGTATATCTTACAAAACTAATATATGGGCATAAGGTGTTAGGAACTTAGAGAATAATTATTAATTTAAAATAAATTGAGCTCAGTTTCTATGTTTACATCTATTTTACAGGCTTTTGTTCCAACATAATGTGAAGAGAGAACAATTATCTAAACCTTTTATTCCTTTTTTTCTCACTGTGTAATGATTTTTTTTTAAACGATGCTCAATGTTCTTTAAGCACCTCAGTGGAACAATTTGCATAAATCCCTGTTTTGTTCACATTACTTCAGTATATCTTTCTTGGTTCTCATTGGCAAAATTAAGACAGAATCTATATTACTCTGTAAAATTGCTGAATCATTAGCACCATTTCCTCTGGATTAAATCCCACAGATATACTAATGAGCTTTAATATAGGGTCACAGAAAGTTTAAATGTGGTGGGCCTATATGTGTGACTAGTGCATGTGCCAACTGAAAGGACCATATTTTAACAGAGTTTTTTTTTTTTTTGGTTCAGTATAAGGAAGGAAAGATTCTGCTTTTTCACACAATGCCAAACCTTGAATAGTTCCAATTTCAGCCTAATCATACTGTCCTTAAAATTTCACTCTGCTTGAATAATGAAAAAGGGTGATATGAAAATTGTATGAAACTAGCATGCCCCAGGACAGGCAGGGTAGGATGTAATTACATATGCCTCCACAGCTGGAGAACTGTGCTGTAAGAAAGGCTTTTAAGGCGACAGAAGTTAATTGCACAGATTTAGGGCAGAAGAAAATGTATATGAGGAAGCAAAGGGAAAGGATGCAAACCCCGAGAAGGTGTCAGATTCAGAAATCCAAAAGAAAAGAGATTTTTCCAAATTAGAAATGGACATTAAAAAGGTAACGGTGAGCCACTTTTTCCTGTAGAAGAAGTGAAAAGGAGAATCTTGGCTGAAAGGAAAGCAGTGTATTTCTCACTAGCCTCCCAAGCATAAAGCTCTTTATGTTGTACCTGCATATAAAATAGGACAGCTTCTCACAAACCGGGCTGTGATATTTCCCTGGTGACGCTGGTCCACAAGGCAGCTCAGCAAGAAATAGCACATTTTCTTGCAATATCTATAATGACAGTGGTATCTATCCTGGGCTACATATCGTGAGACCATAGAAACCATGATGCATTCATTCTTGTCTCCAGCTGGAAAACACAAAGCTTCTGAAAGAGACCCTTTGGGTGGCATTTCTCTAATGAAGCCCGAATCACTTTTTTTGCAAGCTGTGTGGTTTGTCACAAAGAAGAGAAAGGAATTGTGTATGATGGTAGGTGTCATATTGAAAATAAAAGTTTCAGAAGGAAAAAGAGAGTACGTTGTGTTATCTATTTCAGTCTTATCTGTCTTCACCAGAGGGTTACCCTTTTGTACAACTAGTTGGACATGAGGTACCTCACGCACTCCCTGGTGAGTGTAGAGTAAACACAATGTCTTACATATATATTCTTCAATCCTGGCTGTTTTCAGAATGAGCATGTGTGAACTCACCTAAAAAGAAAAAACAAGAAAGAAATCTTCTCGGATTATGTGTTGTGATGGTCTCTTCTAGAATTAAAAAGTATATTAGTACTGTAAATTGGCAGCATGGGTTATAACACTTACTGAAAAGTACTGCCTCCAGTTCATCATTGATATTAACAAATTAATTGTTGGCACTGGATAACAACTGAGGTTTGTTCAGAATGGGAAGGCTTACTGTTGAATTTAAATGTATAATTCAAATATATAAACTTAATTTCCCATCCCCCTCCCCCCTCCTTTGGACACTTGATTTTAGCTCAATGTGTTTTGAAGACATTTCTTCAGTTTGCTGAAAAAGCCAAAATCTTGCCTGAGCCGGAATGTAAACAGAAACACTAGATCATTTACTAAATATCTGTCAGCAATTTACAATCCCATAACCTCATTTCAAATTAAAATTTCTTCATGTTCCATCATTCTCCCTGAGGGAGATCAGCTTGAAATTCTCAGAGCAAATACAAATTTCTCCTCCAGATTCGACTTAATCCCGATTTCTCATTAGAAGTCTTATTTAGAGTAACATGATGTAATCTACTTTCTCATTACGGACAGCTGTGTTTATCAGCCCCCAGACATATTAAAGGCACAGATATATTCATTTACAATTTTAAAAAACTGTAAACCAATTCTAGCTATTATTTTTGCCTGTCCTCTAAATACTTTTGCTTGATAGATTTTGCCATAATTCCGTATTTGACCAATTCCGTACTCTTCTTACCAGTCTGCTATTTAAAAAAGATATTTAAGAAGGGCTACATAATCTAGGTTATATTTCCCCTTAAAGTGTTTTTATGTGTGAATTACACTCATAGTTCAAAATGAAAACAACCATGCTATACTTAGCTACTTCGGAGAGACGTGATAAATGACTAGAGGAAATTAAAAATCACTTTCAGAGTAGTTTCCATTTCTGGGCAAAACTGTCCTTAAATCCTCAGGGAAATGTTTGAAGAACCTTTTAAAAATAGTCCTAAATAGCCAGGCTTGGTGGTGCATGCCTGTAATCCCAGCACTCGGGAGGCTGAGGCAAGAAGATCATTGTGGGGTGGAGACCGACCAGACTGGGCTACAAAGTGAGCTCAAGGCCAACCTGAACTGCATAGCAAGACCCTGTCTCAAAGTGACATAAAAAAAAAAATCCTACAGAAAGTCACCAAAAGACTTTTCCATGTATATCCATGAGATCAAAACATTGTGACAGGCCTTTTCCTATTGATTTAGAATAAGGAACTGCAATTTCAGAAAAATCATCTTTCACAGGCCATGCATCTTGCAGAGCGGATCTGGGACCAGTTGCATCCTTGTACCAGAAAACAGATTCGCATCTCTAGTCCCTGCAGAGAAGCAGGAATTCTCTTCTTTCATCTTTACTCTGCTCTGACAGAAGGAAGTTGATAGCACATAGATTTCCATTGCAGAGCGACAAGAATAAGCCCTTTGTTGCTTTTTTATGTTGATCTTCTTTTTAACACCTAACCTGTTACCATGATTCTAGAATATGTTCTCTATTCTTTAACTGGTTGTTTACATCTATGTGTGTATAGCACTATCCCTGAGGCCAGAAATGTAGGAAGATGGTTCTGATTTCCTTCTTTGATATTATTCAAGTTTTTACAAATAGCAACACAAAAATTCTTGTATCATATTTATTTTCTTGTAGTAGCCAAAGACTGGAAGGATTGCTTTTTACAAGCAAAATCTTTACTTCCTTAACAACTATTTTTTTAATGCATCTTGAAACATAGTCACATAACCGCAATTTTGGAGACATTTTCGGGAACCCCAAGGAAAAAAGAAAAAGTGGTACTCTTACTGCCTTGTAAGAAACAATGAAAAACTCAGGTATAAGAAGGTATTATAAATATATGTATATGTACATGTTTACATATTTATACATACATATTCTGAAAGATAAGACATTTTTAAGTGGATTAGAGATTTCTTATTGATAAGAGCTGTAGATGAATGAGGAACTCTTTTTCCTTGGGGATATCAAAAATTGCTTTAAACATAAAAGGCAGAAAATTTAATTAAGGGATCTAAGTCAGTTTTCCAAATGGCACTGTTACACCCAATCCAGGCAGTTTCCTGCACCGACAGTAAACAGAATGGTTGTCAGAGAAGAGGAGGAGGGCCTTAAAGGGAACCTTAGCTTTACCGACAAACTGGCTAAAAACAAAAACAAAACTGTAAACCTAGCCCTTTACTTTTTCTTACACCCATTATGAAAAGAATTAAAACTTTAAAATAACATTTTAAAACAATTTTTAAACTGTTTTGATTTTCATTGGTTAAAATCTACAAAAGATTTTCCTTGATGTCAAAGAAACAGTATATTTATCCAACTTACCCAGTCAAACATTCAGCTGGATGTCTGAAAGGTATTTAAGTAACCCATGAGTAAATATTATGAATTCATTGCACAAACTTACTCAGTGGGGATGAGGAAGTTTCCAAGCTATAATCATTGCTGAACTAGCTCTCGAGAGTGGACACAGCCCCAAGCTGCCGGGTAATTTCCTCCGCGAGGTAGTGGTGGGCAAGAGACTCGTGCGCATCTTGCAGTGTGGACAGGATGCTGCCTCCCTTGAACGTGCAGGTGCTGAGGGGGCTCATGCTCACACTTGATCTCTGGAATGTGGAATCTTGCACAGTCTACATAGAACAGTCTTCAGCTTTGTCTTCTTAGCTGATTTTTCTGCCTTTAACAATGTGCTTGCCTAGCGCTAGTGTCTGAAGGCCATTCCCCAGCCAAACTCCTCCTTACTCTTCTCAGTCCTACTCTTCGGCCTCCTAGGCCTCCACCAGGATATATTTTCCAACATTACCCAGAAGTTGCCATGTCTTCCATTCCTCCCAAGACTCTCACCTACAAATAGATATTGTTCTGGAAATCACATGTGAAAGTGCTGTGTACAGTGATATTCAGTGGTCAGGCAAGAACAGGCAAAATTATAGTACCTAGAAAAGAAAAGGTAGTTGGGACACTCATATATTTAAACATTGAAATAATCCTTGCCTGCCTCTGTAGCAAAATCAAGGTCCCAGTAAATATTAGATGGAAGGATATTGGAGGGAGAAAAGGTACTCATGTCTACAATGTATGCATATGTGTTTGATGACTAGTAGTTTATGAAATAGTAAGGTTATAGTTATGGTAAACATTTACATTGGATTGCAACAGAAAATTGTGAATCTTGTCACTGCCTGATGTAATAATTAATAGACCCTTCATTATTCTTAAAAGTATCCCGATTTAGATGACAAATCTCTCATGACCACCCTATACCCTATCTATAGTCAAGAAGTCATCACGATGAGGATGAGCTATAAATAAAGTTTAAATGAGGGAAGAGTGCTGAGACTTGGGGAAAGCGTTGAGCCAGCATGAGGGTGTGAAACCATGGGAGAGAGGGAGCTGAGCTTGAGGCTGCTGAGTTCTGTGAGGGTGACAGTGGATATATTTGCTTTTAGGAAGCACAGTGTTTGATTTTAACTGTTACCGAAAATGAGATCAACTAAGCAGAGAGAATCCCAGTGATTAAGAATTTTGAAGCCCATAATTTAGAATTCTAATTAGACTTTAGCCACTAGTCATTTTCCCTCCAGAAGAGAAGCTTTGCCATCCAATTTACACTGAACGATTCTGATTCTTGTTGCTTCAGAAAGTCTGAGATAAAGATGAAAGATACAGAAATCAGCAGAAAGAGCTATTGTATTGGTCTAGATGCATATGGACCCCATTTGTGCCTACACAAATAAAGGAGTCAAAATGTAAGAAATCACAGTCTTAACTGCAGACAGAATGAGGCTGACATAAAAGCATCACCTCCTCTGAAACGGTACATACGCATCCCATTTACTTCTCAAGTTGGAAGGGAGAGAAATACGGATTAGTACTAGGCACCAAGATTTTTAACTCCAGCAAACTCCACTGCTTTGTTGACTTTCCTTTTACCTGACTGTGAGTTCAGGAAATAAAAGGAATATTTTAATCGGATAGCACAATGACATCTCAGGTTATTTACCTTTCTTTTATAAACAAGTTCTATGTATTTTTATTGAGCAAAATAAAATGAACACAGATTTGTTCTGTGCTATCCTGTGCCCTTGGCTAGAGATGGTAGATCTGTGAGAGCCCTTCAGATCAGCTCACAGGGAATTCAGTAATGGCCGTGATGGATGGGTGTGACTTACATGAAAAATCACACTATTTCACCGCCTGTGAGCCCTCGCATGATGAACTTTACAGCAGTTTGATCTGCCAGCTCATTGTCTCGGGCTCTTCCTAGACCCACGTCTCCACGGACATGTAGAAACTTTGTCCATTCTCAAGAGAGAGTCCAGATCCAAGGACCTAGCTTGTCATAGAAATGGGGGCAGGAAGTTATGCTAAGAAAACCTCCTATTCCTTCTGTCTGAGTCAAATCCCTTATCCCAAATTCCAAGAAGAATGAAAAGGGCGGTGTGCAAAGTCTTTCTCTTGGCTTCCCACCTAAATTCGCCTTGCTGTTATGGAAACCCTTCAGAAAATACCTCTGCCCACTGCTTTCTCCGGGAGGATACTGAGTCTGCAAGATCACAGCACGGTTATTAGAATTCCTAAACTCGAGAACTATATTCATTTTCTCATCACACTAGCTTTCTTACCAGATTTACTGTTAATTTTCCAAAGTTTTATACAATGGTGGGAGTTTTTTCTGATTTTTTGGCATGTCCTTTGACGTTTCTGCTTTTCTAACTTACTTCAGGCCTTCCTGAGAAGGAGCGCACAGTGGTGATGAGCGGGGAGTGCCGGATGGCCACAGCAGGCGCAGTTGTCAGGGCTGCCACGTTCTCAACCCTGAATACAACCACACTAACTACTCTTTCTTGATATTTTTCCTTAAAACTTTCTAGAGATACACCTGAAGTTCATTTAGTAGACCTTAAATGACTTTTCTAGTTTTCCAAAAGTAGTTGGCAGAGGAGTTTATAATCCAGGCCTAAGACATGAAGGCAACTCTTGGTGATACACTCGAATTTACGTTTTTGATTTCTCACTGTCATATTTCATTGGAGCATTAGGGTGAGGGCTGGGGTTCCTAATGATGCTCAGTGTGTGCTTCCTGAATTTATAGGAGCAAACCTTGTGAGGTTTTTTTCTTGTTACCAAACAAATAGTTTAACAGTTATCATGATTTTGTCTAAAACGTGTCAACATTATAACACAGCACTGACAAAGATGCATAGAATCTACATATACCTTGAAACCCTGGAGCTACCAATTTACACAAAAATGGCATGACATTAGCTCAGTGATCAAATCACTTAGATCAGTTTCTAACAGAAGGGCAGGACTATATTAGTGGCACATCAAACACACATTTTCTCCCTTTTAGAACTCATACACTAGAAAATCTAATGTATAACATATTAATATATATTAATATATAAATTTAATTTTATATATATATATTTCACTCTAAATGTGGTCTTTAATAAATAAAATAACAAGGCTCATAGTCAATACACATTCAATTTTATAACAATTGGAAAACTAATATTTATCATTCTTGCATGGAAATTCTAGTTTAATATCTTACAGTTCCAAAGTATAACAAGCGGTTAACACTGTAAGTACAGAAACGTGACGTAAAGGATATTATACCTCAGTATTCTGCTGTCACTTGGTAACAGGTTTTGGTGAATACTTAGTTCTGCATGTGTTCAGCAGATCTCTGAGGGGCCCCCAAATCCAAAACACTTCTAGCAACTTTTACTTTTTAAAAAGTTACTAGTTACTTTTTTATTTTCTCTACTGTGTGATATTTGCACTTATGGTGCAATGACAGTGATAGGCAAAATTGGTGGTGGCTTAGTATGAAAGAAGGGGGGACAGACTATATTGGTGATCACTGTCATCCACGGTGCTATTTACTTGCAGGAAATTTTTTCATTTAAGGATGATCTCATTCAAGTAGTGACAATTATAACTTTGTGAAATATTGACTCTACATTTTTGAAATCTTGAGTACAGTTTTTTCCTTCCATATTCTCTGTAGTAAGATGGAAATTTATACCTTTAAAAAAAGAAACTACTTCTCATGGAGCCTAGGAGTGTTACTATGTCGAAAAGTGCTTACCTCTCACACACTTGAATTCTGGGTTCATTCCCCAGAACCACAAGGAAAAAACAACAAATCCTGATGGACAGCAAAATATTACTCTCATTAAAGAAAACACCTTTGGGCCTGGGGATCTAGCTCAGCAGCACAGAACCTACCTGGCAAGAGCAAGGTCCTGAGTTTGATTCCTGGTGCAAAAAGGGAAAGCACTTTTGGGAGGTTCACACTGAATGGATGAATGAATTCTAGACTTTTCTTTAGAATAATTTTTTGCATGAGAACAACAGACCCACAACCTGAGATTATTCACACTTGAGTAACTAGCACAATACATAAACACATCTATCATTTTAAGGGAAACAAATGACAATAATTGTTGCTATAGACAAAATTCAATCTTTCAAGGAAAAACTGAAATTTTTAAAACCAGCTACTAGTCTAAGCATGAGTGTTTCTCACTATTTCAGATCAGTGAGACTGGTGGGGATGTGGGCAAGTATGAACTTTAAATAACTTGTAGAGAGATATGGGAACATTCCAAAGATCTGCATAACTCAGTGAATCAATAATTTGTGAACAGTCAAGTGATGGTGGAATCAAAGCATAATGCATAAATCAGACATTCAATGTGGCTGATAGACCAATAGATCATAAAATAACAGTATAAAAAGTTTATTGATGTGCTTTCAGATTTCAAAATAAAACTAACCCTGTAGAAACTATAATTAGTCAAGTTTGGAGAAAAATATTTGCAATTACTGTCAGTGTGTCAGTTTTTCCTGATGTTACATATATGTTCAATTTAATATACACTGTATATTGCATACTATATTGTATGTATGTATGTTATAGGTATGTATATTATATATTACACTGAGTCTATATGTAACATTGGGTAAAACTGACAGACTACAATACAATCTGCAAAAATTACAGCACTGTACAAACAAGGTATACTGTACAAAAACAGAAATTGAAGCTCTAGAAACAAGATGTATAGAACAGTGAGAAGAATCATAAGACAGGTAGATCGTTAAACAAGAAATCTCTGTATATTATTCCAAGGGTATAGCATTCTGGAAAAAGCAAACTATAGAGCCAATTAAAAGATAAGTGAGGAGCTGGGGATATAGCTCAGTGGAATAAGTGCCTGCCTAGCAAGTGCAGGGTCCTGAGTTCAATCCCCAGTACCGCCAAAAAAAAAAAAAAAAAAAGATAAGTGGTTGCTGGGGCAGCAGGTTGGGGAGAATGGGAAGCCAGTACACAGAGGGCAGATGAACAGGCAGCACATGGAAAGATTTTTGGACAGTGACATTGCTCTGTCTGAGACTGTAATGATGGATACACATGATTACACATTTGAACAAATTCATAAGATGTTCAACTCCAAGAGTGAATCTTAATGTTAACCACTAAGACTTTGATTAGTTATGCTATATAAATGTAATTCACCAACTACCAAAACTGTACAAGGTTGATGGGGCATCTTGACGATAAGAAAGGCTATGCCTGAGTGACAGCAAGAAACATATGGGAAATGTCAGCGGTAAGCCTAGAACTGTGGATTTAAAAAAAGTCCATTAAGCCATTAAAAAATCAAGCCCACTTAAAATGTTAACTATAAAAAACTGAGGAAAGGGATGTAAATTTTTTTTTAAGTCTGAAAAAGAGACAATTTACTAAATTTAAAAAGGATGGAAAGAAATCACAAAGGACATGATCAGCAAACTTGCCTACATAAAAATCACAGCACATGCATACCAAAAATATAAAAGTAGAAGACAAGCAAAACACTGAAAATATCTAAAGCAAATGTGAAAATCAATTTGTTGAACCTTTCATTTGAATCTATATTGGCTATAACTGAATATTAAAACAAATGGCTAATTAACAAAATTAAATAGAAAACTCTATGCACAAGAAAAAATGCAACTTTTTAACAAATACATGAATTTAATTTTATTCACAGTGTAGGAAATAAAAGGCTGGGGGTGTAGCTCAGTGATAGAGTGCTTGGCTAGAATGCACCAGGCCCTGAATTCAATCCTCAGTACTGCCCAAAAACTAAAAAAAAAAAGAAATGGAAAAGAAGAATTAGATGGATTAATATTCTAAATAAAATATTGATGTTGATATTCTTTTATAGAGAAATAATACCTCAACATGTGGTTCTTGATGATTTTAATGTAAAATTAAGGAAAAAATAAAATGTACTAACATGTGCATATCCTTTCAAATGCAGAAATTCTCCTTCTAGAAGGAATAGCTCAAGGAAATGACTCAAAACCTGGAGAAACCTGCACACCTTGTGTTTGTGACAACGTATTTGTTAAAGCCGTCTTTACTCCATAAAGAGGTATTTGTTTAATTGTATTTACTCAATAAAATGTCCCATTTAGTTAAAAACTCTTTGGAGAAAGAACTGGGGATAATAACTTCACCCTACTTTATTTTAGTCCAGCCCTTTTGCTATGCTTAGTGAACATTTTTTTAAAATGCAAATGTGGATTTCCAGAGCAGAAAGCAGAGCGCTGATTGGGTTTAAAATCATGGAAAGTACATGAAATCCCTTAAAAATTAGCTACATAACCTTCAAGGTTACGTCTAACTTTGAGATTTTCTTTCATAGTTTTTAATACTTAACATTTTCAAACGTATTAGATATGAGAAGCAATTGTACCACAATCAAATGTGGACAGTCAGTCAGAAAATCATGAGAAATCCTACAGGACACAGAACCTATTTTCTTCAGCAAATGATGGTAGAGGAAAGAAAAGAGGATGGAAACGGAGGAGACGAGCGGGAGAGAAGAATTTAACAGACATAAGGATCCACTGCCCAATAATAATACGTCAAAGGAGAAGGTGGGAGGAGGGAGGAAAAAGGGAAAGAACTGAAGGAGCAAACGCTACAAGGAACAGAGAATGGAAAGGAGGCGGAGGGAGGGGAGAGGAAAGAGGGGAAGTGGGAGAGGAAAGATGTGTTACGTACACGGACCAGCTCCCCACGAGGAGCGTAGTCATTGTGTGCTGCAAAGTCGGAACACTGAGTGGACCTGCAGCCAGATGTAAACAAAAATTGATGAAGACAAGTGTCACATTGCTACCACAAATGCTAAAAATGTGGACACGATTTAAAAATAAATCTGAAAAAAATCTAGATCAAGAAAAACCTAAGGGAAGTATTTTAGGTACCCTAGCAAAATATAGGTAAATAATATTTGCCAAAACTACTAAAACTAAATATGGTTTTTAAACTACCTAGTAAGCACCACTATAAAAATAATTCTCATATGTGCTTATAATTGGACAGTCGAATTTCTAATTCTTAATCATTAAACTGAACATCTTCTTTGGAGTAAACTCTTTTAACTAGATAAATGCTAAATATGAAAAATGAACATGCTCACGTATGTTAAAATCTATCATGAGTACGATTAAAAACTTTACTGAAGCTGAATAAAAGGAATACAAAGTGACTGAGGACAGGGCATCTTGAGTAACCCCTTTGGCCTAGGCTCAGAAAATCCGAACATTCTCTATAATTCCACCCGATAAGGAGGACATGGACACCTGACCTAATAGCTAGTGCCCGGAGGAAAAGGAGACTCTGACACAGTCTCACTAAAATCCTTAGATCTGAGAAGGACCCCAGGCCTGGCTCAGGGGAGACCACAGTCTGGGCTGGGAGAATCCTTGAGGGGCAGGTGCACTGTACAGGCCTCCTCAGTCTGAAAATAGCAGCAAGCAACAGCTTCAGACTGTGTGGTTTACAGCTGAGCAGGTCTGAGTCTGGGGCACCCACTTGGGCCAGCAGAAGGCTGGATGGTCCCAGCCTCTAATACAGGGGTGGACCTGGGCACCCATCTCCCCTGGCCGTTCTGAGGCTCTCAGAGTAAACACAGCAGTGTGCAGACACCAGCCAGCCAGGACTGCCAAAATGTGCAGAAATCTATGGAGCTTTGGCCCACGCTCCTGACCTGCCCAGGGACTACATGAGGGACAGACTCAGCAGAACATATAGTAGATTATCTAGCTCCCTTATTCCCAGGTACAGAAGAGAGTTAGGTCGCTACGTGGGAGACGAGCCTTCCACTGAGGGACATACTCCAATTTCCATCCACACAGACCAGTGGAGTTTAGCCTCCCTCTGTCCTCTCCATACAGAGCCAAGTGGAGAATTCTGGACTCCTGCCAGTTCCGGTGTAAACTCCACCAGATGGAGAAATACAGAACCTCTTCTCTTTCTCCCTTTCTGCTATAGTTTGTGTCTGGATGTCTCCCCAAAGCCTCATGCAGCCACCAGGTGGAATTCTAGAGTTTGTGACTGATTCACAGTCCAATGCTGGGATTAAGGATGTGAGCGCTGCACTCACACTGGGGCGGGGAGGCTGTGTAAAATGTGGGGAGGGAAAGGGCTTGCTTCCTACCCACCCTTTTGCTCTTGCTGCCTTTGCTGTCTTCCGCCACGATGCATTGTCACCCTTCTGCTTCTGCCCTGCCACCCTGCCTTGGAATCAGGCTGTGTATGAACTGAAACCTCCGTGAACTATGAGGTAAGTAAACCTCTCCTTCCTTCATCTGGGGTGTTGGGTGTTTTGTCTCAGCAATGAGAGAAAAGTAACTAAGACAGAATTGGTACAGGAGTTACCTCTTTGGCCAGTCTCTCAAAACTTTTCCAAATTAATTCCAAAGGCTCTTAAATCACACGGCTAGGCAATGTCACAATGATGACCCCATTCATCTGGTACCAATTTTGTTGTAGTCAGAGCTTGCAAGGAAAACAATACAAACAGGACACATAATTTACAGGATTATTTTATAATACTGACCCAAACAGCCATACGTAAACACAGCGCAGTAAACCTGTCCACACAGTAAAGACCAAAAGAATCCAGCTGAGAGCCTAGATCTCACAGCAAGGTCCTGCATGAGTCCAGCTGAAAACCTAGAGCCCGTAACAAGCGGGCTTTAGTGTTCCTTGTATGTTCCACGTGTTTCTGCTGGGAAGGCCCAAAGGTCAGTGGTGGAAGCAAGAAAGTCTGTGCCAGCGGGATGAAGAATCTGTGCCAGCGGGCTGAGGGGTCTGCCCTGGAGCAATGCTCCAAGTAAGAACCAGAGCTGCCCCAAAAAGTACCACAGCCCTCCTCAGCCACAACGAGGTCCTGAGCTCCTCCAGTGATGAAAACAGTTGTATTTATATCAGGAAAGCCAGCATGAGAAGCTCCTCCAGGAGAACCCACAGCCCCAGGGGAGCTAACAGCCTCTAACAGCACCTCTGTTTCTTTTCTAGTTCTTTTTATTTTGTTGGCAGCAATCCTCAGACAGGCCTCCCACACCCAGCACCACATTCCGTTCAGCTGGGGGTTACAAGCTGACCACCAGCTGTCAGTCCACCACACTTTCTGCCCCACCTCCTTCTCCCCCCCTTCCTTTCTCTGTCTTCCCTCCTTCCCTCTTTCTTTCATTTTTCTTTCTTCATTTATCTCTTTTTCTTTCTTTTTATAGTTATTTTCCTTTTTCAGTATCTTACGGTATTTTTCTTTTTAAGTAATACTTAGAGGAAGAAGAAAACTCTAAACCAAAAAGTAGAAAGATTTTCATCTTTTCTCCCTTTATCAGGAAGCATCCAAAAATGTACTCCCATAGAAACATCACAAGGAAAAATGCACTTCATCGTTTGTTTTGTTCCTAGTGTTTTTAGTGTCTGTTTCTTTTTCTGTATGTATGGGTTTACAAGTGTTAGTTATCGCTTTTGCTTCTGTAGTGTTTTACCACGTTATGTCATGTTCTCCTATAAGGTCCATAAGGTCCATAAGGTTCATTAAATCTATGCTTATCGTAGTTCTTTAATTGGATTCACTCTCCAGTTGAGCAATATTCAATATTCAGAATCCAGCTAGATTCAAGTATATCTTCTCCCATCGAGGGGAAAGGTAAAATATACTTCTCTCACTTTCCAGCTACAGTTCTTCCCTATCTCTTCCTTCTTTCCTTCTCTTCTCACACCCTTTTAAATCTACCCATCCCCCTTCTTTTCTAATATGTCATTAAAACATTTTTATTTTCAGTTTTTTCCTTTCTTCCTCTCAGTTTGTGTGTGGAGAGTGTAAGGGTGTAGTGCTATGTACTAGTGTTAGCTACTGCCTTTGCCTCTGTTCTGTCCTGCCTTATTTTGTCATGTTCTTCTTCAACTTGAGTTGTTTCTTGGGTCTTTTTTTTTTTTCCTTTTTTTCCTCTCTTTTTTTCCAAGCATAACCTGTATCATTGGTTTCCCTTATCTTCCAGGATTAGGAAAATAGAAGAGAATATTTTGAAGGAGTTTTAATTATATGTTTGTCTGTTAGTTCTTTGGATGTTGACGTTGCAGGTAGTTGTCCTATCCACTCAATACTCTGCCAGGAATTGAAGCTAGTGCTTTGAATAGCCTGAATGGGCATTTTCACAGGGAGCTGCATTCAACAATAGAAGCATATGACAGAGAGAAGCCACTTATTACAGAGCTCTCCACACAAAAGTGATAGAGATCTCCATTCCAGCTATCCACAAACTTTAACTCGAATTCACAAGAATCATGAGAAAACAAGAAAAAGAAATATCTCCAAAAATTCATAAGCACCAGAAAGCTGAAGCAGATGAAATTCACACTAGCTCAATTGTGATTAAAATGCAAGACATTAGAGTTTGAAGTTAATTTCTGAGAAATGAAAAATGAAGAATATTTGACCCCTTCTATCTATACCTAAGAATGAGCTGATAACACTGTGAGCAAAGCACAGTAGGGGCAGGACCACGTGCTGGGGTGTTTGTGGTTCTCCTGCTCATACCAAGGTTGACTAAACTTCTTTAGCCTCTGCTTTCTTACCTGTAAATGGGTGAATCTGAATGAAATTAACTATCTTAAGAGGCAGTTATTTCTAGTGGATTATGAAAAGCTAAAAAAACTAATGAATAAAAAAATTTAAGCCTATGAAAAGTTGTTGTTACTAACGACTATTTCTAGTCATATTTCTGTTGTAAAATGGACCTCACTTGAAGTGAGTTTATATCTGAAAAGCTTTTTGCTTCATTTTCTGTTCAAAATGTTTTATAGGTTTGCTTATTAATTTAAGAATACATAATTAGATATAAATTTTATCAGCATAGAAGAAAAAGAGATACGATGTATAATTTCTTGTCAAGAAGTCATGACCCCCCCACATGCCTATGACACTGTCAATCTTTGCCAAATAAAACACAAAGAAGCCCATTAGTGAAATAACCCCAGGAAACAGACAGTTAGCATTAAAATGTGACAAGATGACAGAATAATCTGAAGAGCTCAACCTTATGTCTTATTACACTGTAAGAATAGCCAAGCCATGAGTGATAGACAAAAATCACTATCTTAATTCATTTTTGTCATTGTAATGTACACTTCAAATTATGTAAAAATTGTCTAAAACCTCATTTTGCAAGATAATGACTTCATAAAAAGACATTCATGTGGAGACCACATGATTACTTAAAACAGGTCTGTATGTACTATGTCACTCCAGTCTTATTTAACGAGCAATTTATTACTAAATCATTTGGGGGGGGTGCTGGGACTCGAACTCAGGACCTCCCACTTGCCAGATGGGTGCTGATTTACTAATACTGAAAGATTAGTTCCATTGGAACAAGGATTTTTGCCTATTTTGTTGACAAATGTGTTTCACCCACCCATAAAGGTACCTGAAACCTAGTAGGTGTCAACACTTGTTCAACGAAAAAGTAAATCACACATAGGAAAAAAATCCAATTTTCTCGCATATGAGCTCATTGAGTAATATTATTTTTAAATGTCTTTTTCAAAGATATAGTACTCAGAAAGAAGCAAGGCAATCTACTTTATGGGGATCGCAAAAATGTTCTAGTGAATGCTGGAGAATGCAAGGGAGATGAACACAGGCCAGTGGACAGGTCAGTCTTCAGAATGAATTATTACATTTGGATATGTAATTATTTTAACCATTTTTTTCATAAAGTAGTATAATACAGATAATGGCATAGTATAACAATGTGTGTTCCCTGGTTATTGGTACACATGCCACATCCTTGACTTCACCATCTTGTGCAGCTCTCAAAGTTTCTGTGTGTCAGGTATTACGAATGGCCTTGCTGAGGAGTCTGACCCAGTGTTTCTCATGAGGTCACAGCCAAAGTGTCAGCCAGAGCCAAAGCCATCTCAGGTTTTATTGAGGGCTGGAGAATCCACTCTAAAGGTTGCTCACTCCTGCCCGATAAGGTAGTGCTGCTGAGGATCTTAATTTTGCTGCTGGGCTCTTGCCAAGGCTTTTGAGTACCCTCACACCATGGCAGCCTACTTGCCCCAGAATAAGCTGATACAGAGAGCTCAAGGTTGAAATCACAATGCCTTGTGATCTGTGCCCAGAAAGCACACACTATCACCTCTGCTATAGTCTATTCCTTGCACAAGAGTACTTAAGTATGGCCAGCATGCGCATGAAGGGAATAATTAGTCTCCTCCCTTTGAATATCAAAGAATTTATGGGCACATTTTAGGACATCCAAAATGTGAGGAATTACTTAACTGAAAGTGTATGCGTGTGTGTGTGTGTGTGTGTGTGTGTGTGAGAGAGAGAGAGAGAGAGAGAGAGAGAGAGAGAGAGAGAGAGAGAGAGAGACCTCCTAATTCATTGCTATAATGATATAGGAAAATAGATCAGACTTTTAAATTTTTAGAATAAATACATTGAGTTTCATAATCCTCCTAAAAGATATTCCTGCATACTGAAACTTTTTCTAAAACAAGTCAAATTATTACCTCTAATTTCCATTTCATCTTCTCTATGAATACACATTATTCCTATAGGAAGATTTTATTTTCAATGGTCCTCATATTTATTGCAGAAACCCTAAGAACCTCTTAGGGGCACTTGTTTCAAATACATTCCTTTTGTTTCATGTATGCCCTCCTGAATTAGAATCCTGTGTAGGAGATGCTGGGATCATCTTCAATAAGCTCGTGAAAGAGATTTCAACTCACACGGTCCTCAAGCTCTAACAGGCTCGGACAGAAAGAAGAGATGAAACAGGCCCTCAGTGCTTTCAGCGTAGCCACACCAGGAAAGATGTCTGGCTATAATTTCCCCATGTCAAGGACCAGCTAATGAAAATAGGGTTACAAATAATTTTTTTTTAATGATATTAACTATAGCATCCAATAGAGCTTCCAGAAGAAAATCGTAATGGTGTGCACAAGTCCGCATTAGGCTATAAATTAAAAAAGAACTATTGATAGGCTTAGAGCGTTACAGAAACCTGGAAGAGTTTTAAAGTAAAAAACTGCACTACTGAAAATTAGCCTTTCAAATTACAAATCAGGAAAGGAAAAGAAACCAAGCATCACTCATCACCCGCTAAAAGGGTGCTATGGAAAATGTTGCTTTGTTACAACGAAAGGAAGGCCAACGTCCTGACAGTGACTTTCCAGATAATGGTAATATTTGTAATTATCTTCCTCTGAAAACAAAAAAGTAAAATAAACCATCATTTAATATTTATAAAATGTCAGAAAATAAGGAGCTGCTCTAACTTTATTAAATTTTAATTACATTGAAACAATTTCTAATGCACATTATTTCATATTATGTTTAAAGCAAATTTGGAGCTTCATTAAAGACGATCTACAAACCTATTTCTGTAGACACTAACCCCAGTTATGAAGGGTCTACCATCAGGACTTAAGCACCTCCCAAAGACTCTACCTCCTAGTATTTTCCGCATATGAATTCCCAGGGCACCCTTGCAGTCCAGAGTGCTCACACGTTCAGCGAATGGCAGGCTCACAGGAATGGACACAAAAACATTGGAACCATATTAAAAGCTCTGAGTGGGTGAAGTCATATTAACGACTCCAATAAAAAATGCCTATTAGATTAATTTGAACAGATTTAGATATGAGTAGCAATATTTTTTTTAAAAAATAGAAATTTGGGGAGCAACCCACTTTCCGAGTCCCCTTCTGTCCCTCTCAAATAGAAGCTTTCTTTCTCTCAACAAATTCTTCCTACTCATAAAAGCATAAAATAAAATAGAAATTTTGACCCAAGAATCCCAGGTTTACATAACTTAAACTAAGGAAGTATTTCTAAGTGCCTTGACAACAGAGCAAAAGACAAGAAAGAAGGACAAACGAATAAGGCAGAACAACATATCAGGGGTGATTGGTTTTGTTCGCCTCTGATTATGATGAATAATTAAAATTTCATTATTTATTCGGCACTGGTATGTAGCCTGTTTATCATGCATCATTGTAAGATAGCTACTTATAATGAATGCTGTTTTTTTTTTTCATTTTGGTGAAATCCATCTAGTTGCTATAGTGATAAATAAAATCAAGACCACGACTTGTCAATGAGAGTAAAGTCAATGAGGTAATATTCTAAGAATGGATGTTTGCTCTCGTGAGTATTATTAGAGCCCTGAAATAGAATTACATTTACTCTAAAGAGTACTATGCCCAATTTTATATGACTGTTTATGAAAGAAGTAAATGCTGATATGTTGAAAGCACAGATAAAAGGAAGTTATATAAAATATTCTACATTCAGATTGAAGTATATAACAAAGCATTTGGGTTTGGATTCAAGCATTATAAATGAAAGATTTTGAAAAGGCAGCTGTATCCAGATGGTTTCCATACATGGTTTCCTCCCTTTTGCTTCCCTGTACTCGACATAAAGAAATGGAAAAGCCCTCATTTTTTTCTGAAACCAATCATTATTCAGTTTTCACCAGTAAAATCAAGAATAGATAGTTCTCCACATTAGGTTTTTGCTTTGTTTTGTTTCCTATTGTTTTTTAACAACAAATTCTTCCTTCCAAACTTCAAAATATTTCCCAGTGACAATTGACTATAACAATGAATTGAATTGCCCAGTGACGACGACAAATTGAATATGACTTTGGAGAGTTTGAGAAAATATCCCAGAACTGGTGCACATACCCAAGCTCTAATTCACAGAAAACTGGTCCCTTCCCTTTGTTGTGGAACTGGTACCGAACTGAACGGGAAAAAACGCGCTGCACCAGAGAGCTGGAAGGTAACCAAGTTTATTATGCCAGCAAGCTGACGCGGGGTCTCTCCCAAAGCACCAGCCTCAGGGGCTGGGGGTATAGCTCAGTGGCATAAGCGCTTGCCTGGCAAGCGCAAAGTCCTGAGTTAGAGCCCTGGTACCGGAAAAAAAAAAAAAAAGATGTTAATTATCCAAAGCACCAGCCTTGAGCTGGCTTTAGAATTGGATTTTATATTGGTTTTGTATTCAAGAAGAGCAGGAGCTTGAAAGCGTGGTGAATTTCGGTTGAGTAGTAGGGGTCACCTCTCATGTCAAAGTCCTTGAAATAAGTTAGTAAAACCGGACATTTTTGGGGGCCGGAAAGTACAGGCTGTGTAGCTGGGTGCGGTTAAGCTGATCTGGGTCAGGTTATCTCTCACGTAGTCAGTGAGGGCGGGATGAGTCTGACAGGTGAGCTACCTGGTGGGCTGCATGGCCTCATTTCCACTTACTACTAGGAAAGTAGTAAGTGTCTGACTACTAGTCGATTTGTAACTTTTTGAAATTTTCATTGTATCTTGAACAGAGAAACTTGTGGCAGTTCAAAGAACAGAGTATATGAAGTTTAACCTGTTTTTTTACATGATATAAAGTTTGTAAGGATATTTCTTAATAGATGCTGAATTTCTTTAGGACTAGAGATAAATTGTTGAATTCCAAAGGAATACAGTATAAAGAGAAACATTACTAGCTTTGACAACTCATAGACAAAATAAAGCACATTATTCATCCACTGTTCTTATAAAATAACATCAGGTTTTAAGAATAAAAAAGAATGTTCCTCTTTTTAGGAAAATAATTGGCTTATTTATGAACAACAAGAGGACCAATTTCATTAAGGAATGTAAAATAAAATGGAGCGATGAGATCTGGGAATGCAATATGGGATTTAGCAAAATCCCAACAGTGATGTTGACAGTCAGAGATTCTTATTTGTTTTGTTTTGTTATTTTGTTTCTCTTTTTAATAATCTTGCTCTGGCGGTTTCTTTCTCAATTGCAGATATGAAGAGCCCAAGACACGTTAGCTCGTTGGCAATGTTGTCTTGAGACTTTTCATCCAAAATCTTTGCAAGTATCTCTCCCACATGTGGCAATAAAACCTCTAGCATCTAGGTTTTATTATTAAGCACATATCTCCAGTCTCTGTGAATTTATCACATTTCCTCATTCACAGCCTGTCTCACCCTAGAAATTAACATACATTTTATTTTTCTTTCTCTAACATTAAAAATGCATTGCAATGAATAATATAGCAGGGCTGTGTATACAACTAAACCTTCCACATCCTCTTTTAAATGTTTGTTCTTCAGCAGTGATTCTCTGAGGAAAACATATTGAAAGGATGAACAGTAATTTAATTTTTTTATCATAAGCATTAGTGGCAAATAAAGGACAAGAGAACTTTGCAGTACTAAAGAAAAAAGATCAGATAGTCATCAAGGGAAAACACTGCGTTCAGATTCACTGCTAGGTCATGCATATTCTTTCTCATTTCAAGTAGAGAAAGTCACAAGATTAATATGCAGACCTTGAAAATATTTCCTATATATGTCACAAGTGGTAAACATCGAAGACACTTGCTGTATGTTGTTGGTGACTTTGGAGAGATAGCTAGCAGCTTTCATTTTTAAAAAGAGCTTACTAAATAGCATTTTAATTAAAACACAAATCTAAAATTAGAAGCGACATTATTTTCCTGTGTCTCTTGAATTGGGATCTTTTCTAAAAATGAGATTTTAAAAATTTATTGTCAAGTTAGATTGTTAATTAGCTGTAAAAAGCAAGGAAAAAAAACACTAAATTTTAACTATGCCCAAATCATTGTAAATGATATTTCTTTTATAGTAATTTTTAATTAGCTGATAGAAATCTTTAAAAGGCTGACATTAACTGATAAAATTCAGGAAAGCATTTCTGCCAATTATTGCTTTAGAGTTTTGCAATACTATTAAAATATGAAAATGAAATATTGCATTTAAAATAGAAAGCTTAGAAGTTATGTTTATGTTTGTCATATTACTAGGGTCTCTAATATTTGATCCATGAGTAATAAGAAAAGTTTAATTGGCAAGACTTTATGGTCTGTGAGGAAATACAGCCAAGACTCACATAGCAATAACTTTATTAAATAATAATGTAATTAAATTTTTCTCCTAGACCTGAATTGAAGGACTCTGTTTAATTATCTATCATGACCTTCCATTGTAGTTCCATGTTCAGGAATGAAACTGTAATTCTGGTAAAATCCCACCTTCAGAAATCATAAATCTTCTCATTCTATGCCTCATTTGTACCTTTCAATTTCTGACTGAGCAGAGATCTCTAAATTTTTTCTGTTCACAATACCATTGAGTGTCTTAGTGAAATTTTGTAACAGTGCCCCTAGGCAAAAAGAAATCCTTAGCAGTTCTGTCTGTTAAGTTGTGAGATGCAAATGACTCCAGAACTATTTATCTCCTAACAACGTAGAAGACATTTAAAAAGATAATACACATAAGTTGGGAAAGAAATAATATTGCACTAGTTAATAACTGCCATTGGTTACTAGCGGGATGTGTATTCCTATTGGGCCCTGCACAGCTCCTTAAATCTTAGAACAACTATGTATGCACCAAGTTTCATTTAGGATTTGCTTTCTCACTGTAAGAACTGCCACCACTCACTCCAGTCATTTGAGAATGAATAGTTATTGAGTGTCTACTATAGGCACATACATAGGAGAACCCAGAAGTGCAAAGACGACGGTACTCTGGCTCAGGCTGTGAAGGGAAGAGGACGCAGAGGCAGCGGGTTCTGAGTCTACGGAACTCCAGCACAGGTGACATCTCCAGATCCCCTCAGGAAAATAGCTTCTGTAGCCAGGGCAGATGCTGGTGAGTGAAATAACTTATACAACTAAGGTGGTTACTGGCACATGGCATTACTGTGTACTTCGGCATGAATGCAGACTGCTACAGGGGCGGGCGGGGTCAAAGTGGCTGAGGACTTTGGAGAATGTACAGTGCTGGGAGCCACAAGGGTGGACTCGGGGCCTGAAGGCTGCCACAGGCACACGCTGCCGAGTACCACCTGAGAACAGAGGCATGTTTGGACATTTCCGTGGATCTTCATCTCTCGTGGCTGCCCAAAGCTCTAGTGAGCCTCCTCGGGCTGAACTAGAGATAAGACAATGTAGCGAAGAACGAAACAGCCTGTGTTCAGACCAGGAAGGAGCTTTCTAAAGAAGCAGTAGTTGGTTACAGTGATGCCTCCTAAAGACAGGGAGCTGCAGGCCTATGGGGCTGCGTAGGAAAGGCCACTAGCTCAACCCTGAGGGTTTGAGGAGGAAACAGAAATCAGGTCTGAGACAGTCACTGGATACCATAAACAGCTATTTTCTACAGCATGCAACATTCTCTTAAATGATGTGTTCTAATGTGTGGATACTTTTCACTCTGCAAAAATAATGTCTTTTAAAACTGGCATTGTGCTTTTGAAATAAAGGGGAAAAACCTACATCAAACAGTAATGCACTAAGAATGGTATAAAAAAAAATAAAACAGAAGCAAAGTGTGTAAACCTCGGGGAAGTTCTCTGGGGATAGCATTTGGGACACTCTGGAAGAAGGACACAGCTGTGCTGGGATTCTGGAGGAAGAGCTTAGTCACCAGCTCACTGGAGAGGGTCTGTATTATCTGCAGCACAACCAAACACATGTTTTGTGGGGTTCGTTTTGTTTAAGATCATATGTACATGTCCACTCGATGAAGACATCAGCCACAGCTATGTCTGACAATCTTTCATTTTTCCTTTCTAAAACTGTTCTTTTCTATTTGAAAAGTCATGCAGGCACGTACTTAATTGTACAGCTTCTGAGAGACAATAGCCTTTCATTGCCATCGTGGACACTGACGGAAAAGCTCCTCCGTCGCCGCATTCACACTGTGAAGTGTAAAGCACCTGCGGATGCCTGAAGTCTCAGGGCAGATTCCACAAAAGAATCATGACCTGGCATAAAGAATGAGTGTTATCTGAAAGAAAGCGTGCTCAGCGGCTAATTCCTGCCTCTGGATCTTTCCACTGCCTTCCCTAAACCTGGATGGAAAGAAGGATCACAAGCCCTTATGCCACACTTTTTAAGAAACAGATAGTCATTTCAATTACACTTTACCTACATGAACTCACAGAGTCTGTTCTACCCCAGGAGTTAGAGACTCACTTTATCCTCAGATGAGAAATTACGGCACAGATTAGATATCAGCAAATCATGGAACTCAATTTAAAAATAGAGACAATTTCAGTTTAGTCCACTGACAAACTGCTGCCTCCTCCTTCAGACTTATTTGGAGTAGCAAGCAAATGCTGTTCATCCAACAAAATGGGACACAGCTTCACCAACAGCCCAAAGAAAAGGGAAGCTAAGAAGAAATCTGGAGATTTTTTAAGAAGGAGAGCATGCAAGTTCTCCAGTTCATGCTTCAGGCTTGTGATTCTTGCTAATTAAGACTCTCTTCCAATCTGAGCTTCCCCCAAAAGATGGCATCATATATCACTGGCCAGAAACAGATCTTTCAGGCTAAACACAGTTCTTCCAAATTGGTGATAACTAACATGCTAATAGAAGGCATCTGGAAGTCTCTGTCTGAAAAATTAATAAAACATGTCCTGCCGGGCCTTGGCTCTTCTTCCTAGATTTCCAATCAACCGATAATTCCTTAGATTTGAGTTAAATCCCTATCCCTTAATTTTAAATATTAGACTGTTTTTCAGTACTGACCTGTTTCCATAACACTACTGATGCATTAGGTGGCCCGCCTTCTACATGAAATATTCTTACCATTTCCAGGGTCTTTCTCAAATACACAGTCCTGTGCCTTCACTCACCATTCCTTATCCTTCCCCAGAGCAGAGCCAGAAGCCTCCAGATGTGACTGCCACACCGTCTGCCGTGTGTAGAGAAGAAGGTAGGCTCCTGAGCTGATAGATGAGCTGGCTTGATTATCAGGACACAGGAGTACTTATCCAGGGAACAGCTTAGAGTCTGAGAATGTTTTTTCAACATTCTATGTTCACAAAACATTAATATTCATGTGCAACAATACTGCATCAGTTTTAAATGCCTTGCTTTTTTCTCATAACCAATGAATTATCCAGAGCCCTGGATATTTTGCATTCATTGCAAACAATATTAAACTCACTGCATGAAGGGAGACAAGGCACACAGCTTTGAGAACTGTTTTCCCCAGTTTCCAAATTTACATAAAATAGGAAGAAGAACATCATTGGAACATTCTTCAGGTTGTTTTCAAGGAGTGAAATAGCTGAAGTCAACGCCAGAATACATTTCAGTTCACTATGATTTTTCTTTTCCTGTTCAGTAAGGAATGACTGCGATGCTAACAACCTGATCCCGAGTTTGATAGAAAAATGTGGGTGGCGTGTTGCTCCTAATCAACAGCACCACCTTCTGTCTGCAGAAGCATCAGGTCCTGGTGAAAGAATAGCTTGGTTTGCCATGCGGTGCCCTAATTTGGGGGCATAGACAAAGGACATAAATCCCATTTTCTCTTTACTTATCATGGCTAAAGTCATATTCGCTCTAAAACAGTTAAAGTTGCATTTTAAAGCAAATTAACCAGAAAACCCAAGCAAGGTTTGCACACGGAAAGGAGCGTTACCGTCTTAATATAATTCTGTCAGAACTGCTCTGCTCTTCCAGGTGTGCTTTGTCTATTAATTCCACTTGGAAATTCTCCAAAAGAGGCTGAAACTCTTGTGGATTGTACAGAAAAAGCTGTGTGAGCTCTAGTTTGTTACAATTGGAATGATTTAGAAACTCACGTCTGAAATTGTGTAGTCATCTCCATCTGACTGTTACAATAAGGGAAAAAGAAAATGATCTAGACAGATGACTAAAGCCACCTAATTGTTTAAAATATGGACACCTTCTAAATAAAAAGTTATGTGAAAAGAGAAGTAACCATTGGAGCAGCCTCTGCAGCAGACCTTTGCCTGCTGAACTGTCTGTGGAATTTATAGCTCCACATTTTGAATCTGATACCCAAAAATGGGAAAACAGAGGAACAAAACGCAGTCTCAAAACTCAACCCCACCCAGAACAAGTTTTGAATGTGAGGATACAGGGGAACCAGGAAATCACATACCTG
>PVLD010005590.1:0-110441 GCA_004027595.1 Dinomys branickii
GTCTGACTAAATTTGCATGTCTGTATATGGGTTCATACATTTACAATTCGAAGATATCAATGGATAAAGCAATAACCACTGTTGAGACCATATCACCTTGTCTATAGATTAGTTGTGATTGTACTATTTTTTATGATAATTGGTGTCTGTTTGTCAATATGTTTTTGTACTTTTATGTTTCTAAAATTAAAAAAAAAAATTAACTCTACCAGAGGACAGCTTAGTAAAATGGAGTTAAAGATATTAAAATTTCACATAGAAAAGGACAGCAAGCAGACAGCAAAGCAAGAGTATATGTATAAAAATATCTTAATTAAAAGGTTAAAATGCAGAGTATGCCTTAAAATATTCACTGTACAAGTATTTCTCAAGTTCTAACTATATGTAGGCATGGCATAGAGCCCTGAAGAATGTATCAGTTGTTTCAAGTCACACTTCATTAAGGTAGAATCCAGATTCATTTTACCCACAATGTATTCTCAGTTGAGTTATTTACTTCTACGCTTACATAGCACAATTATTTGTAAAATGAGACAATGGTACAGGCCTTTTAGAATTTGTTGTGAGGACAAAGTTAAAAAATTCAAAATTCTTAGGAAACTCAGTGTCTGACATAACCAGATGTATGGATTAAATAAAGAAATCAGTTTTTACCACTTCAAATGAAGTCATATGTTTATTAAGTGCACAATATATGCTAGCTGTTGCTATAACCCATGGAAAGGTTGTCATTTTTTGGCTTCTAGCTTCACAGTAGTAATGATTTTTTTCTATACTCTGAAACAACAAACAAGAAACAGAAACAAACACATTCAATAACTCATCAACACATGTATAAGTCCTAAGCGACAATGCATGAGGACAAATAACATTTCAAAGAATGGTAAAGGATTGAGCAGAGAGGCCAACTGATAAGCCAAAATTCCTGGAGAGGAAGCTGTTCTTGTAAGCAAGCTGAACCACCATGCAGGGAACCCCAGCAAGGGTCAGGATGTGGAAGAAAGAAAAACCATGGAGGCCAGAGGACTGCGAGGGAAGAGGAGAAAAATGGAAATGGGAAAGTGTCTGAAAACCTTTTAAGGAGCTCTATTTCCCAGGTTTCCCAGTACACAGGATTAATTTTAAGAGGAAAACTATCAGATTTAGGGGTCACTAGGCCTGGAGAAAGGCAAAGATGAGGTAGAGTGAAAACAGAACCAAGCACAAACCTGCACAATCCCTGCCGGCTCCAGGAAACAGCCAGGCTGATGTTTCCCAAGTGTAAGTTTGGAGAGACCTTCTCTGGGGAAACAGCTGGTGCTTAGGTAAAAGACTTCTTGATACTGACATGTGCAGTCTCCAGTGCAAAACATTACAGAGCAAGCCTCCAAGCAGCAAGGCGCACGTCCCTCACAGAACTTCTAACAGCACTTTAGTGCCTCATCCCCATTATCAGCCAAGATTACTGACAACTGAGAGAAAGCCCTAAAATGAAAGACAGCAAAATAAACACAGAAAAAAGGAACTCAGAAAAGAATTCAGGTTCAAGCTTTATGAAAAACATAATTTATTAATATCCTTAATGAGATATATTTCAACCATGAAACAAAACAATAAAAAAGAAATAAGCAATATGCTGTTAGAAATTATTTAAATCTGGAGTGGAAAATAAAGTCTATTCAAGGTCTGGATAATAGAGTTAAAGAAACAAGCCAAAAGTAAAGTAAAAATGCAAAATGAACAAGATAGAAAAAGTAAGACAATTATTGAATAATTTTGTACATAACAGAATTCTAAAAAAAGTAAACAAAAGAACCAAGAGGGGGAAGTTATCAAATATATGATTCAAAAAAATAGCCCCAGAACTGAAGCTTTAAAGAGGCATACTCTGTGCTTAGTACAATTAATTTTAAAGTTCCTACACCAAGTCATGTAAATGTGAAATTTCAAAATCCCAAACCAGGAATAAAAATCCTAAAGCCTTCTTGTGATTTAAAAAATGTCAAATACAAAATAACAGAATCAGAATAGCATTCAAATTTCTCATCCCAGTCATTAGCAGCAAGACAAAGAAATGCCTTCAAAAGCTCAACAACTGTATGCCAAGCCAGTGTATCGTAAGTATGAGAGTGCAGTGCAGATATTCTAATATTTTAAAAATCTTTTTCCTTTTTGTGGCACTGAGGATTGACTCCAGGGCCCCCATGCATGCTTAGGTAAGAGCTCAACCACTGAGCTACACACCAATCCACCCTTCCTTTAAACATTATTTTGAGATACGGTCTCATAAAGTTGCCTAGCAGAAAAGCTCTCCCTTGTCTAGAGATGTCAGGACACTAAACACTCATTTTAAGATTGTCCTTATGACATCATGTGGCCAAAAACTAAACATACAGAAAAGTCTGCTAAAGAACATTTCAAACCCTAAATGCAAAGGAAATACCTCATGAACACAAAGTGTCTTCTTCTCCCTCATATTCCCATCTGAATGTGAACAGCGAACAATAAGGACAAAGAGTGAAAAAGAAACAGGGAGCCTAGATTCTTTGGGGCAGGCGCTGCCTGACTTCTGACTTACTGCTACATGAGCAGTTTTTAAGTTCTGTTTAAGTCACTGTCATTGATTGAGTTTTCTGTTATTGGAAGCCAAAAGCAGGCAGTTACTATGATAAACACTGGGAAACAAAGACGAAGCACCAGCTCCTCCTCAAAAAGCTCATTATAAACTAAAGTACAGTAAATGTAACCAATGAATTATAATATACCAAACCAAACATGCTACTGTCAAAATGGTGCTGTAAGAATTCAGAGGTGAAGATGATATCTAACTGCAGCATAGGCGAAGCCTTCAGTTAGCTGACTGATACGGCCCTGGAGAAATAAGTTAGTTTTAATACAAATATACATTCCACACTAAAGAAAAAGCACAAGCAAATAGAGTATATCCAAAAAAACCCAAAACACCAAAGGCTTTTGAGTTGATAAAAGATTACTATTCAGAATTTACAAAGAATTCCTATAGAAAGATAAATGATACAACTGAAAAAAAAATGCAAAAGACACAAATAAGCACTTACAAGAAATCTAAAAGGCCGATAAACATGAAAAATTTAGCTTTATTAGTAATCAAGGAATTGTAATTTTAATAACCACAAGATCACAGTAATATTCACACCTACTAAATTGGCAATGATTTCTTTCTAATTTGACAATAAAAACTGTTGGAAAGAAAGAAAAACTAGATTACTTATCCACTGCTGTTGCACACTATAAATTTTAAAAACTATTCTGTAGAAAAACGAGTATTAGCCAGTACATGTGAGGATGTATATTCTCCCAAGCCCACTAGAGTATTTGACTTGTACTTATGTACAAGTAAAGCGAGGGTTTACTCGCTTTACTCGAGGGTTTCTTGTACATACAAGAAAAATTCTTGTATGTCTGCACAGTAGAGATATAACAAAAATACAGAAATATTGTTTTTAATAGGAAAAAGAAAACATCTCAAATGTCCATTGACAGCTGAATGAACAAATATACTATAGTTTTTATACATGTAATAGTATAAAATTAAAATAAAAATGGATAAATACAAGAACATAAGGCTCTGCTACATACACCATAACAAATTTCTTTTAATCAAAGATAACTCAGTAGAAAAGCCAATATGCAAGTGAGGAAAAAAACTGTAAAAACAATATATCTAAAATGTACCAATAAAATTAATTTTTTATAAACTAGACAATGTTACAAAAGATCAAGACCATTTAGTCAATAAGCATATCAAACCTATCAGTATTCAAGGAAATGCTAATTCAAAAAGAGAAACCACTTTGCTCCTATCAAATCATTAAAATTTTAAAAGCCTGATAATATTAAGACCTACCAAGTAAAGTAAAAGGAACTCCTGTGTCCTGCTGGTGGAGAGGAGCTCTAACAATTGGTTTGGAAAGCAATTTGGCAATGTTGAAAAAAGGCAGACATCAGAAAAACTTCTTAGTTTCTTATATTCTAAAATTAAGGAAAAAGAAAAAGGGTACAATAGATACTTGTTTGTCATGAAATATATATTCTTTTCAATCATTTTTAATTGAAAGATAATTTTCTTTTGTTCTACTCATTGTGTGATCATTTTAGAATACAGAAAATTAAGATTTTTCTGAACAAACTCATGTACAGAGACGAATTTCTGTTCTGATTTATACCTCAGGTAAATACCTCCTATTTATAACAGTATCTTTCTAGGTTCTTTTTTTTTTTTGGCGGTACTGGGGATTGAACTCAGGACCCTGCGCCTGCTAAGCAGGCGCTTATTCCACTGAGCTATATCCACAGCCCCAACAGTATCTTTCTATAGGGAATTCTGAAAAAAGGGAGTTTACAAAGTCCTATAAGCTGTATTATTATATAAAGAGTTCCTTCTCAACCTTCTAGAAACTTCCTGATTTTTTGGGAGTATTACATAATGTTATCTTCATCTTTATTACCCAGTTATATAGATGATGGCTCATTTAATTAATCAATTTTCTCCACTTCACCACCATTGTTCTCCCACCCTGTCAGTGATCTTCCCACTGGTAATAACTGCATTTTTGGTTTATTTACTCCCTCACGCTCTTACTTTGGGCAGAGACTTGGCTGCTTCTAAATATGCTGTATATTACGTGGGTGTACACAAATTACTATGGCAGGAAGTGGAGAAGCACCCTTTGGCAAGCCCTCACAGCCGCAGAGTGTCCAGTCGGGTACACAGGGTTACACAGCAAACCACCAGACTCTTGTCAGTGTGTCCACGTTTATAGGCTCAGGCGAGTCTTCGGGGCCTTCTTGGGGGCCAGGCAAAGTGCCTGGCATGCCCCAGGGACCAAATGGAGCTCCAGGGGTGAGACTGAGCACCTGGCATGCCCAGGGGGCTGGGCAGAGTGCCCCACATACCCAGGGGCCGAGTGGGGCTCCAGGGGCGGAGCGGAGCACCTGGCACACCCCAGGGGCCAGGCAAAGCGCCTGGCACACAACAGGAGGCTGGGTGGAGCACCTGGTATGCCCTGGGGGTGGAGAGGAGCTCCAGGAGCGGGGTGGAGCGCCTAGCACACCCTGGGGGCTGGATGGAGCACCTGGCACACTCCAGAGGCTGGGCAGAGCGCCTGGCACACCCCGGGGGCCAAGTGGAGCTCTGGGGGCAGGGCAGAGTGCCTGGCACATCCCAGGACTCAAGTCGGGCTCTGGGGGCGGGGCGGAGTGCCTGGCACACCCCAGGACCCAAGTCGGGCTCTGGGGGCGGGGCGGAGTGCCTGGCACACCCCAGAAGCCAAGTGGGGCTCCGGGGGAAACTTCCTGATTTTTGCCTCCAATGACCACGGCCTACAATTATAAATAACAAGTAAGTGGATCCCTTGGTTTGAAAAGAAATAACCCTCGCTTAAGGAAATGTAAATTGCAAACAGTGGTGCACACCTCTTACAATTCCATTTACTCAGGAGACAGAGGCAGGAGAATCATAAATTCAAGGTGTAGACAACTTAGTGAGGCTTTGTCTCAATCAATCTGTCAATTAATCAAAGGTTAGGGATGTAGCACAGCAGTAGAAAGCTTCCTCAAGGTGCTGGGTTCAATTCCCAGTACCACCAATAAAACAACAAAATGAATGTGGTATTTTAGCTACATGACCCACATTTTGCATAGCAAAAAGTAAAGAGTCACTTACACATTAAAATGATTTATTAAAAACAGTAATATTGCAGAAAACTTAAAGATACTGTCTTATAAGGAAAGAAAGCTACTTTAGATTTCAGTTTTAACTACTAAACAATATTAGAAGAAAATGTATATGTAAACATCATGTTAATCTTAAAAATTAATTAGCATTATAAACTACTTAAAAGAAAGTGACAATCTTATCATTCCTAAACTTTAATGTTGCTGTAATAATGTGATCATTATGCAACTTTTCTACCTATTTAGACTTCTTTTAAAACTGTAGATCAATCTGATCCAAAAGTATTCCCGTTACTCATGTCTGACTCAGGTGACACTCATCAACTGACTGCCTCTATTCTGCTTCCAGTCAGTAATCCATTCAGTGGGTGCCTACTGTGTGTCCCCCCAAAAAACACCGTGTTTTTCTAGTTTAGAGACACAGTTCGATGGGAGGAGGGGAACTTGTTACATTACAATACAACGCAACACATATAATTAGAGAAGTAAAATAGAACACAAAGAAGTAACAAATATTTGAGCATGAAAAATAGAAATTTATGAGGGAAGACCTCAAAGAAGACAGCACTTTGGGTTTTAAGCAGAGACTTAATAGTACAGGGATATCCCTGGGTTTGGGGACAATGAAAGGAACCAATTTTAAGTCTTCCCACTCACCCTTACAAAAAGAAAAACTATAAAAGCAACTAAGTAAGTCAATAATACACATCTGACCCACACCTTCAGCAGGATGAGACAGAGGACATGACTTTCCAGTTATCTGTCATTGAAGAAATAGACCAAAAAAGGAAAAAAAAGACAAAATTCCCACAGATGCTGAAGGCTTAGGAGGCTGAGACATTGAAAATGAGCAGAGGGGCAGGGGAGACTCAGACAAAGCAACACACAATCATCCCCAGAAACAGACCAACAGTTAAAGCCAAAATACTAAAAACAGGTGGTCACCACGCAGGAAAGAGGGTCAGCCTCACAGAAGCACAGCTTCAGAGGGCAACCACACAGCAGAGCAGGTACCCTTGGAAACAGGGCAGTGAAGGGGAACATGGAGCACCCAACAGAAACAAAAGAGAAGACAGACCAGCACTAGCCATGCCCTGACACTACCCACGAAGGAAACCACACAGAGGCATGCACTGTGCAGTACTCTAAGTAGGGAATGAATCCATAAACCAAAAAAGCAGACCATACACATAGGAACTTCTGTAAAAATGTGATTAGAAAAACATTAATCAAAGCTCCCTCTCAGGACCAAAAACAAAAAAACACAAAGCTTAACAGTAATAAGAACACCTCAAACTGAATTTAAAATCTTCCAACAAGCATTAAAAGTATAAGAAAAACATCTTGACGCAGAAACGAGTAAACAAACAAAAAAGGAAGAAATGAAACAAGACCTGATTTAACTCACTAAAGAAACTACAAGTAAAGGACACAGGATGCACTTCCCCACACCATGAAGCACAGAGAAAGAAACTCACTGGCAAAGAGACGAGCACATGCACACTAGTAGACCAGTTGTCTTGATTACTTTTCTCTCACTGAGACAAAATGTCATACACCCAAGTTAAAGAAGGAAAAGTTTATTTAGCCCACAGTCTGTAGAGGTTTCAGTGGTTACTGGGAGTAGAGTGGCGTCAAACCAATTGGTGGACTGATTTAGTAACCACACACCTTTAATCCCAGCATCACACACTCAAGATTCAGCCACCTCTGAGGAAGCCCCACCTATGGCCACATGAAGCTTTAGGCGGATATCTAGACACAAACCATATCATCAGTGAACAACAAATAGCCATGGTGGGAAGGTGGTAGTGCTGGATCACTGAGGACTTTGAAAGACGAATCAAGACCCATTGATAGGATTTTCAAAGCTGGGATGAGGGGAATAAACAAAGAGGGAGAGAATGTGTTCTCATCAGTGAGCTCCTTTAAAAACTCAAGATTTACTACTTACTAAGGTTGTACTGATCGATTATTTTTATTACTTTAAGCCTTTATTGGTAATCTATAATTGGATGGATGGATGGATGGATGGGACAGATAGGTGACAGAATAGTTGGAAGATAGGTAGACAGATCAACATACACATGCACAAATAACAACTGTACTTGTCTGCCCTGGATTCGTCCCTAAAATAAAGTATCAGAAAAGGACCCACACGCAGGTAATTTAAACGGAGGTAAAGGACCAAGGAAGGGACTAGAAAGAGACATTAGGCAGTCCAAGATTATCTTATTGACACGGTCACTGTTGTGGATAACTGGAGCCCCGTCTTGCCTCTTCTCCAGTGAACAGCTAGAATGCCCTTAGAATTTTATGTGCATGAATGGGAGAAACCCTTCTCCACTGGCTTTTGCACCATCTACACAAGGGCTGTCCCAGAGGAAGCATTAACATCCCCAACTTCCAGGCTGCACACGTCTGCACGCCCTCTTGCCTGGCAGGGAAGAATGGGGCAGAAAGGGAAAGATGGCACAGTGAGCGCGCTAGAGATACTGCAAGGCAAAGCCTGCGCACAGGACTTGAAGATGAGGTGAGGAGGTGCTTCTGAGAAAATTAACAGAGTATAGCTCAAATCTCCTCCTGCCCTTAGTGACCAAGTGTTCAAGGAGTTAGAACTGCTACTATATAGTAGTGTTGGGGAGGAACTTATGTAGAACTCATGGGATGTTTCTTGTTGCTTCCACATGCATAGAATGAAGAATAAGACTTGCAGCAGTAGTAACTGAACAAGAGCAAGCTAACTAAAAGCTCGTATCAATTAGAGATAAAAGTTTGAATCATACAAGTCAAGTAACCTGGTTGGCTGTCCATCTTTCTTGCCACATGACCTATTAGCCATATGCCCCAGACCTCTTGGGTCACGCCATCCCAAATGCCAGTGTGGCCCACTATAGTAATTATATCCATTCACCTTAGTCCTAATGATAAGTGCTACCATCTTTCCTTTGTCATTCCAGATCATATTAGTTCTGTGATACTGGGGAACCCAGTTCCATAGAATCATCTCCAACCCATGTCCTCTCAACACTGTTTTATTTGGGGGAAGAAGTGTTTTCCATGGGTCCTCCAAGAAACATGGTCAGATAATGTGTTCTGACTCATATAAGAAGTCCACTCTAATACTTTCTTTTCTGAGATTTCTTGCCTACCCTGCCAAAGAAAGCATATCTTTGCACATTTACCTAATATATTTTAGGTCCTTTTCCCGTTCAATCTTCAAGAAACCATCCCAGAAGTATATTACAACTAGGTTACTATGAGGCCAGAATTATGAATGGTGCTCCCATGGTAGCAAAATATGCTTAATGTCAGTAATTCTCCCTTATCCACCCTTTTTCCTTTTTCCCTTGCCACTCTTGCTCCATCCAATAACTTTCAGATCCACTTTCCCAAATGTTCCTCCTGCTTCTGTTGATATACATTGTATTAGCTGGACCCTGGAATTATCTGCCGGAATATTCTTTCCCAGATTAAATACAACATCCTGATTAAAGTATGCTGAGATTCTGTCCAATTATTCTTCTGGAAGCAATAAGGGAAAGGGATGGGGCATATCTTGAAGCCGAGCATCAGCTTGTGAGACATCCACTTTGACAGGACCCTTGCATGGTCTCCCAAAAAATGAGGGGTCTTTTTATCTAACCAGATGTTGACCCTGCCTGTCCCGAACACTCAGGGAAATACAGGAGTTCAGGATGCTCAGATTCATCCACCTAGACATCACCTTCTGAGAGCTCAGGATCCTGCCTTTTCCATATTAGGGCACTGACCACCCAACAAGAGTATACCGGAGTGGCAGAACCACTGTGAATAACAGAAAGAACTTGTAAGGGTTTGGCCTCCCACAGGTGTGGGAGTTGGTTAAATAGTCTACATAAGACTGCCACTTCCACATCTGGAGCTGAGGCTAAAGCCATCAGCAGGGAGCTGGAAAGGAAAAGTGTCCTTGTCACTTTCTTGTCACTGAGATGCAATACCTAATACCCACAACTTAAAAGATAATAGATTTATTTTGGCTCACATTTTTACTCCCTAGTCTGCTGATTCCAAGCTAGGACAGCACGGCCAGGACACAGTGCAAGAACAGCTGCTCCCCTCATGGCTGACAGCAGAGAGATGAAGGGAGAGGCTGGGAAAAGAGAAATATCCTTCCAGGTCATACCCGCAAGGACCCCCCTTTCTCACCAGACCCCACCTCCTACATCCATAATACTCCCATAATCCAATCACATTTCAAAAGCCCTGCCTACTGAGCATATGAGGTTTTGGGGGGAACATCCAGATACAAACCATAACAGAAAGTCAGACACGAAATGAGAATGAATCAGGATAAGTTAGAACCCCAAAGATAAGCTGGAACCCATGAGGACAAATAGAGCCCATATCCGTCTCTACTTGCAGGCTTCCAACCTCAATAATGCTGAAAACCTGCAGAAAAACTATATACACTGGCCAAGGATCCCAGAAGCTAATGGATGCAATCCAACAGGAGCTGGGAGCGCTGCAAGCCTGGCCACTGCTCCAGGCCAACATTGTGACACAGCAGATCAGCAACAATATGTGGTGCTGGAACAGAGCCTAGTATCATCACCAACCTTTAGACATCAAAGATGCACAACTGCTACTTCACTTCTGCCCTCCAATCTCACTCAAAATTATTCTTGTGGCCATTACTAACCCAAAATCCAGAAGAAAGTTCTGGGAACATAATTCCAGGCTAGTTCAGTGGACACATTACAAGCCCATAACAGAAAATACATAGCTCTGCTATCATTAAATCGCAGGCCTGATGTTTTAGCATTACCTGACTTATGGCCACTGAGACTGAAGATATTTCCAAATGTTGTCATGAAAGTCCTTTTTCCACAGCATGCATTGATAATTTGCTAACCTGTTGTTTTCAAGGTTTCAAAAGATAAAAGAGGCTAGTCATCTCAGAGCCCTACAGTCACCGCTGTCTTCATATCACTTACATTCTAGATTTAGCACATAACCCAACTCTTCACTTTCCACTCGGTTTTAGTTAGTCCTAATCCCTGGAAGATGAAAGTTTTAGAGTACTTGGTCAGTTTCACTGGTGAGTAATCCATTCCGATATCCCATCCAAGGGTATGCTTTCTAGAATCACTCTAGGTACTAAATTGTTTTAGCTTGGATACATGTAAAAGTAGTTTATTTGGAAGTTGACACCAGTGACAAAGAGTGAGAATTAAGTGAAATAGACAATAAGGAGAAACCTACACTATCAGCTCAATCTAATCTAGGAACACACAGAATGCCTCTCAGAATTTGCCACTCTAAAATCAATACAGAGAGAGGTTTACTCTCAGACCTCACATGGTTGCTCTCGTGGGACATTCATACCCCTATGCACTGGAACATGCACATGCATTTGCATTTGTGCTTGATGGGCCAGTTCTGACCAGGGTCCGAAGCGTTGGAGCAGAAATCAAAGTCCTGGGGCAGAAATTGGAAACGTGTAGCATGTGTACTTGAAGGGATCTGATACCAACAAAGAACTGGTAAGGCTGCAACTGGACTCTGGAGTAGGGCAGACAGGGTACAGGCTGTGCGCCAGAGGTGTCAGATATAATACTAACCATACAGGTGTGTCATGAGGATGAAATAAGATATGCAAAATGCTTCGCAGAGCTATGACAAAAAAGCTCAATAAATTACAGCTGTTATCAGGTTAGACACAGAACTAAGACTGCAATTGCGGCAATGGTGAGCAATGAACAGAAAAAAGAGGCATTTCAGAGTTATAACCAACACTACAAGGAGAGAAACTGGGAGGCCAGAGCAGAAGACAGAGGCAGAGGTCACGAGTGTTTCTAGCTAGGGTTCTAGCAGGGTGGGAGATGGTAGTGTCTCTAACTGAAACAGAAAGCTGGAGGAAGCGTTACTCAACTTGACAGACCTGGGACCAATCCAAATGTTTTGGGTTCAGTGAGCAGTGGAAGTACCTGATGAGAAACTCGAGAGAGATTCTTTGACCTCCAGGGAGAGTAAAAACAGTTACAGGAAGAGAGAAGCACCCAGTTTAATATGAAGTTGAAACAGCTGGTAGAAAGTGCTCTTTCGAAATCTGGTGGGAAGGAGAACAGTACTAATAGAGACCACAGAAGTTTTGTTTTTGTTTTTTAAATAAGCTTCAAATGTGTTTGAGGCAAAGAGAGCTTGAGAATCACAAGAAGGGGAGGAAAAACTGGAGTGAAGCCTGAGACAGGGAGGATTTTTAACCAAGGTATTAGAGAACACTCTGCCTTGATCCTCTTTATTCAATATGCTTGGGTTTGTTTTCAATACAGCAACTAGAAAATTTATCTTTAACATCTCACTTCCTAGAACCAACCTAATAAGGTTATAAAACAGATTTTTAAAATAAAATCTTGTCTTTTCTTACTCAGCATTATAAAACATAAGCTTCTCAGACTGATTTAGTTTCAGTCAAAAGGTGACAATTGTATGCAGTGAGGAAAAAGAATCTTTTCTGCTATTTGAGATTTTTTTTCCCCCTTTTTTGTCAGGAGGTAAAATTACCTATAAAGCAATTCATCAGATAAGCTCCAGTTTAGGCAGTGCCAGGACAGTATTGACAGCACAAGCTGATAGTGTAGGTTTCTCAACTGCAAAATCTTAACTCCTTCTAGAAGGTCGAATTAGCCCAATTCTAGCAAATATACGAGAACTGAAAAATAAGCTGAATAGCTAGCACATTAAGTTCCTTTCAACTGCCAGGTGGTATGCTATTCTGAAGCTGTTTAGATTTGTGGTTGGGCCTCAACCCATGTCTCTGGACAGCATTCTGCTGGAGGCAGAACAAAGTTATATTTAATGTCTGAACATTAAAACACGTGAAACAATGCTGCTCACTTTTCTCTTATTGCCAGAGTCACTCACCTTGAAGACTCTCTGTATTTTTGGTGTATAAAACAGCAGTGTTTACTCACCCAAGTGATTCTGGAATTACACAGTTGAGCCAATGTGAAAATGGGAGTTAATAAGAAAAAATGCTTATAAAGCAGTAACAAACACAGCCTTTTTTTCCAATACATGCACCAAATAAATTTAATTTAGAAGAACTGAACTAAATATAAAGCACTTCAAAAAGAAGAAACAGAACATCAAGCTTACTAAGAATTTTGGCATGATCCAGAGAACATGCTCGGGGAACTGACCTCCACGGAAATCACGGAAGTGTTCCGATGGCTTTGCCTAAAAACCTCTCTCAGTTGCTCTACAGCAGTCTATAAATTTGCATCATGCAGCACATAAATTTTCTAGCAACTTTCTGGGTGTTTTTCTGCACCAAGGAATTTTTTAAAAGATCAGGATAACAATCTTTTTTAAACAATGAAGCTATTTTTCTTGAATAAAGAACTGCCTTTTCTTTATAATTCACAAAGAAAAAACTTCACACCCTCAAAACTCCCATATTTTTCTACCACCAAATCTACAACGACACCTGTATCCTCTGCCTCCTCCCCCCTGCTATAATAGCGGCAGGTCTCTTGGCCAGCCTACCCAGGACCACCCTGTGCACTGAACCCTGTCCCCGCCAAGCTGAATCTAGTACTATTCTTCCTAAGACAGTGAAATAAACAAAACACCTCCCTTGAGCCCCACAGGCCTTTCTGAGTCCCTCTCTTCAGTCCCCTCCAGAAGCAAGTCTCTCAGAGTTACCCTTGCTTGCATTCACCACTCAGCCTATTTCAGTCTGGATCTTTCCACCACCTCCACCAAAATTGCTTTTACTTACTAATTTTTTATTTTTTGGGAAAAAAATAAAACCAAAAAAAGGTAAAACAAAATTTTGTAACAAGATGATGGGAGAATAACAATAGTTAATACACTGAATATTATTATCTTTAAAGCAGTTACTCAGCATACAAGAGATGGGCATAAAATATTTTCCAATCAATATCTCTGCAAATCTTCCTTTTTCTATGAACTAAGAGACACTAATAGTGTAACTAACTTGTATTTTTCCCTTCCTTCCTTTCCCTTTTCCCCCATCCTAGTTCCTTTTTCCTTTTGAATAATTTCCTCCCATTTCACAATGTCTAGTGTACATTTTAGACCTTACTCTTTCAGTGTCTCACACCAGGGAGACAAGATGATGTTTACACATGTGAGTCTGATTTATTTCACTAATGAGCATGGTCTCAAGTTGCATCCATCTACCTATGAAAGTCTCCGGTTTATCCTTCTTTATGGCTGAATAGTACTCCATTATAGAAAAATACCACATCTTTTTGATCCACTCCTTGGTTGATGGGCATTTGGGTTGTTTCTAGGATTTAGCTATCACAGATTGTGCTGCTATAAACATGGGTGCACATGTATCACTCTTGTATGATGTTTTTAATTCTTCTGGGAAGATATCCAGAAGGGGAATAGCTAGGTGGAGTGGGACTTCTAATCCCAGCTTTTTGAAGAGTCTCCATATTGATTTCCACAATGGTTGCACCAGTGTGCACTCCCACCAACAGTAGAGAAGGGCTCCTTTACATCCACAGCCATTCCAGCATTTGTCATTGGTTGATTTTTTAATGAGAGCAGTCTTTCTGGAGCGAGATGGAACCTCAGCATTATTTTAATTTGCATCTCTTAAATGACCAATAATGTTCAACATTTTTTCATACATGTATTTGACATTTGTATTTCTTCATCTGAGAAGTGTGTCTTCATCTCAGATGCCCATTTTTGGATGGGTCTTTGAATTTGGGGAGCCTGATTTTTTCAATTCTTTATATATTCTAGATAGAAGCTCTCTGAGGGACAATTGGCTAAAATTTTTTCCCACTTTGTAGGTTATCTTTTTACTCTGTTGTTGATTTATTTTGATGTGCAAAAGCTTTTTAACAAGATGTGGTCCCAGTTGTTGATTCTTTGAAGTATTTCCTATGCAGCTTGGGTTTTGTTCCTGAACTCTCTACCTATATCTGTGTCTTCAAGATTTCTACCTGCTTTTCCTTCCAGTAGATTTAGTGTTTCTGTTTCAATATTTGGATCTTTGATCCATTTTGACTTTAGTTTAGTGCATGGTGATAGACACGGGTCTAGTTTTAGAAAGAGCCAGTTACTCCAGCACCATTTATTAAAGAGGCCATCTTTCTTCCAGGGAATATGTTTGGCTGCTTTGGCAAAGATAAGGTGGCTGAGTGTGTTTGTAGTTGCATTTGCATCTTCTAATCTGTGCCACTGACCCTGAGGTCTGTTTCTTCATTAGTACCATGCTAATTTTCCCACAGCAGCTTTGTAGTATAACTTCAAGTCAGGGATTGTGATGCCTCCTTACTTGCCTTGGTTGCCCAGAATTGCTTTTGCTCTTCTAGGTCTCTTCTAATTCCAAGTGAATTTTAGGAATGTTTTCTCTAGTTCTGTGAGGTATGTTAATGGTATTTTGATCAGGATTGCATTAAATCTGTATAACAATTTTGGGAGTATGGTCATTTTCATTATGTTGGTTCTTCCTGTCATGAGCAAGGAATATCTTTCCACTTTCTGATATCCTCTTCAATCTCCTTTTTCAGAGTATTGTAATTTTCAATGTATAGCTCTTTTACTTCTTTTGTTCGATCAATTAATAAGTATTTTATTTTCTTGGAAGTTATTTTGAAGGGTGTGGTTTCCCTAATTTGTCTCTCGGTGAGTGTGTTGTTTGTGTACAGGAATACTATTGATTTTTGAGTGCTGACTTTGTATCCATTTATGCTACTGAATTTGGTTATTAAATCTAGCAATTTTTTGATAGTTTTTGGGATCGTCTACGTAGAGTATCACATCACCAAAATTGCTTTTAATAATGCTAATCAGTAGCATGGCAAATATCTGCCCCACTTCCACCCTCAAAGCACCTTCTCTCCTGGGTTTCCATAACATCACAAATTTCCTAGGGTTTCTCCAGCTCTTTCTCTTGGCTTTTCCTCTTCTGTATCGTTTTTTAGCAATTCTTTTTGTATCAGGTATTTTGTCTCAGCAACAAGAGAAAAGTAACCAAGACAACTTCTAAATAACACAAGTACGAGCTAATAAATGGGTGCTATTATAAGCCATTATACCTGTGATAATTCCCTACACAGCAGACAAAAATTAATACATCATCTCAACAAAAAGCATCTTTGTCCTAGAAGATTTCACATAAATACAACACTTTATTCCAGTAACCTGATCCCCAAATACTTCTCAGATATACGCACACTTGCTTAGCTCAGTTGTTACCTTGATATTCTAGCTGAACTTCTGCAATAGTTTCCTACCCGGTCTCTTCATGTGTCTCCCTCACAGCAGTAGAGTCATTTTGTGCAGTGCAAAACTAATCTCAGCAGTCCTCCCATGGAAATCCTTCAACAGCTTACACTGCATAAAACGTCTGAACTTTTTACTAGTAACCTACAAAACTCTGCATGAAATGACTCTAGCTACCTTTCCAGATTCATTTGCTGTGGCTCTCCTACTTGGATGTGATGTTTGGGCCAGAGGCCTTTCCTCCGGTAAAGCGAGTATGCCAAGCCATTTCCCACCTTCAGACCTCTGTACTGTGTCCTCTGACAGAAATGCTTTGTCCCCTACTTCCGCCCACCTTTCACCCCATGACAGCTGTGACCTCTCCTCAAACACTACTGCTTCACTGAAACTATTCCTTCACCTCACACAACGTGAGGCCACCTTCTCAGGCTCACTCACAGAATCTGCCTGCCTTCAGTGTATCACACTCGTAACCACAGTTAGCAATGAGATCGTGTGGTTAAGGTTTCCTTCTCTCTCAATGATGGAGGAGCCATGTCTCATTTGTTCCCCCCTAAAACACAGCATGTAAAACAGTATGAGACCCACAGTAGGAATTCAATAATCCTTGGTGAATGAATAAATCTGTGGCTGTTTTTCCCAATTGATACACAGCAAAATTAAGTCAGAGTGCTGAGTTTCAGTGATAAAAAACAATTTCAGTTTCATTTGTGTATATCCCCATTAGGTTTCTCCCATTCTTGCCCTAATTCTGATGATCTTTACAAGCAAAGGACAGATGTATAAAGGAAGAACAAGTATAACAGCACGAGAGTGCATCAGTGCTGAGGTTTGGTCTCCTGCCCTCCTAAGGCAACATCTTTAGATACAAAGGGCAACACTATCCTCATCGCATACTTGAAATGCCTCTTCCTTTAGGAAAAGCACATAATCCTGCTTCAGATTACTGATGTGGTGAGAGGACAGAGCACTTCAAGTGACGGGATTTTCCAGTTAAGGGTGGGATATTCCACCTGGGCCAGTCCTACAATAAGGAAACTGGAGGATATGAAGAGAGTCATGTGTACGATCTCCACACTTTCACCATTAGGATTCTTTTAAATATGCCTCAATTTTGTTGATTTATCATTTCGGGTTTTTTTTCCAAAATCAAAAGTGCTTCTTGTTAATCAGAGAGCTCACATTTTTTCTCTTTAGCAGAAACATGAAAACAGCATGAACACAACGTGACACCAATTTTACTTAAGAAGCAAAACACTGGATGGAAATTCACATGCCTTATCATGTTTTAAATATTACTTATGGCATGCACATGTGTTTAAAAATAAATGTACCTACATAATTATATATTTACTTAATCTTTGCCTTGGCATGGAAGAGATTTCAGGCACATTCGTATGGTTAATTAAAGCAGAAGAAAAGAAGAAAAGTAAGAATGAGCACACAAATGGGACCAGGAGGTGACTCAAGATGCACGCCCATGACACTTAGAAGTGGTGTAGGCCTGAGATCTGAAGCTCTTGGGCCTGTTCAGGGACCCACTTCAGAACATTCCTATGAAAAGCAGAACAGCTGGTCAAAAGCAACACAACCAGGCCTGGTACTACGATCGGAAAGGAAGGTCTCTCTGGGGAGTCCTTCGAGAAGGCATTCTACTTCTATAAAGAACACACTTTGTTACCATTTTCTATGAAAATAGTTGTTTAAATAACAGGCTGTTTCACATTCTGTCATACTGGGTCACTCGTGCCTGAGGCAAAATTATCTCTTGGTTCATCCAATCTTAAGCAAGATAGTTTAGTTCCCTATTGCTGCTATAAAAGATTAACCTGGGCACAGTGGCACATGCCTATAATCTCATATACTCAAGAGGCTGGGGCAGGAGGATAACAAATTCAAGATCAGCCTGGGCAACTTACTCAGATGGTATCTCAAAAGAAAAAAATAACAGGGCTAGGGATACAGCTCAGGGGTGGCTGACCCCCCTGGCTGGATCCCCAGTACTGGAAGAAAAAAGATTAATATATACTTGATGGCTTATTAACAACACAAGTTTATTTTCTTACAGTGGTAGGTATCAGAAGTTTGAAACGGGGTCTTGTGGCACTAAAACATCAAGGTGAGGGCAGAGCTGTTCCTTTAGGACGCTGTAGGGAGAAAACATGTTCCCCAGCTTCTAGAGGCTACCCACATTCCTCAGCTCGTCCCCATTCAAGGATGGCATCACTCCATCCCTGTTTCTTCATCAGTGTCCTCTGTCTCTCCTTCTGCTTCCATTCTCATGTCCTCTTCTCTGGCTCTGGCCCTCCTGGCTTCCTCTTACACAGGACTCGTATGGATCATCCCAGGACAATCTCTTACCTCAAGAAACTTAGTCACACCTGTTCCATGTAGTTTGTAACACATCCACATTGTTCATGGGGAATAAGATGTGGACATCATTTGCAGGGGGAAAGGGCCCACCACACAAGACTTCACCATTTACCTGTTTACAGCTACCTAAATTATAAGAAAGGAATATCAGAAAAGCCTACATAACAGAAAAAAAGCCACAAATGGAAATTATAAATACAAGAACAAATGATAGAATTCTTTTAGGTACCAAGTTAACTTTCTATATTCTAAATAACTTGATATACAAAAGTATTATTTACATACTTTTTTCTGTCAAGAACACGTTGATTTTATAAAAAGACACACACCTACACAAAAAACTTGAATGTGAAATAAAATAACTGCAGTACCAAGTACTGTACTAAAAACCAGGAACTTTATCTCCCTGTTCTCCTAGCAGTCACAGGGGAAGATATCTAATGAATATTTTAAAAAGAAAGAAAGCAAAGAAATGAGACTGCACACCCCCAACTTTAGGAATACATGAAGCCTAGGAAGCTCCTTGGGTTTTGGAGGGCTAGCTACATCTGAACCAGGAGGGACGCTGCTGGAGACAAACACAAGGAGGGCAAGGTTCTACGTCAGCCCTTATCCATACTCGCTGACAAGTCAGACAAACGCAGCAGTGATCACACATTTTAGGTGCACAGAGAGATCCGTAAATCATTGCAGGAGCTCAAAGGCCGTAACTGACGAGCCCTCCCCTCCCACTGCATTTGGGGATTGATACCTTTCAACAGTGTCTTTAATTGTGAAGCTTTAACCAACATATAATGTTATTAGATTTTCCCTAGAGGAGCTTTCAGCAAGCATGAGTCTCCTGTTCATAAAGAATTCAATTCTGCCTAACAAACCACTTCTGTCTCCAGGAGCTGAGGTTTCAAAATGCTGCCTTGCTTTGCAGTTGGAGTTAATGTTGGGTCTGATACACTGGATCTATCGCCTGAGGCTTCTCCTCCTAGACTACAAACACAAAATATACAACAAATTGCCTTTGACATAAGACTTAACATGCCACTCCCTTTGCCCAACTAGATCATTTTTATCAACCTCTAAAACTTGTGATAAAAAAAATTAAGAAGAGATGTTCTTTAAGGCCCTAAGGAATCAAATCAGGGTACTGTCAATACCCTATTGAGATTTCTAACCTTCTCAATGTACACTATAAAACTAAAGATAGAGCACAAGTTCTACCTACTCATTTCAAAGAAAGTGTGAGAAAAGGAATAACCTACTATGAAAAATACACACACAAAAATATATGTGCTATGTAAGGTGTGATAAAAAATATAGTAAATGATTTTACAAATGTTTAAAACTTCATTACAGTAAAGCACATTACCACTTATCCCCTCATTTGAAATACACTCCTCCCATCACTCTTGCCACTTTGTGAACCAGCTCCAGAGTCCTCTTTCCCGGGGGGTTTCAGCGGCACTGCCGTGGCTAACTCACTCCATGTCTTGAATTGATAGTCATTTTCACTGTTTAGGGAAGGGCAAGAAGTTACACAGAGCCAGATCCAGTGAGTAAGATGGGTAAGGACACATCATAACGGTTTTATTTGACAAAAATTGCCATAAATGGTTCATCAACATGAGATGATCATAAAATGCAGTAAATGTTTAAATTCTAAAATTTATTGCAGTAAAATATACATTGCTATTTATCTCCCTCAAAATAATTCCTGTTGCTTCAGACATGCTTATCCATCATTCTTGGCAATGTGGCTTTTACTGTGATAAGATTTGCAAAATTTATACATTTACCATGTCTTTCAATCACCTCTTATATATACATGTACACACATACAAATACATGTAAAAGAGAGCTGCACTTTACTAACAGATAACTAAGATTGCCATTGAAATCTTTGACCTTCGTACAAGTAATAATTACAATCCTAAAAGAACTAATTATAAGTTAAATCCATTATAAATGAAAATATATTCAAAATCAACAAGGAACTATTGTCTTTCAGTGGGATTGTACATGAATTTTGTGGTAAAACAGAAACACCTTTTTTTTTTGGCTTTTTGAGATAGGGTCTCACTATGCAATTCAGGCTGCCCTTGTGCTCACTTTATAGCCCAGGCTAGTCTCTTGAATTTGCAATGATTCTCCTGCCTCAGCCTCCCAAGTGCTGGGATTATAGGCATGTGCCACCATGCCCAGCTAGAATCAGTTTTAAAAGTAAATCACCACTCCTGACTTTTGTCTATTGGATAGAAATTCCACAGAACAGTTAATTCTAGTAAGTATTTAGGATATCATTAAGTCTAACACTTTTTCTCTATGGATAGAAAAACTTGGGCTTAGAACTTATTCCAAATCAAACAGTAGGTCTGGGACAGAATCAGAACTGCAGCCTACCCCTTGACCCATTAAATATTTGCTGCAAAGACCCTAAATAAGCATGCCAGAAACCAAACAGGTAATATCTGCATTTGGTGGTAAAATCAGTCAAGAACATTCCTGGGAAACTAGACAGAGACATAACAAGAAAAGTAAACCTCAGACAAGTATCTTTTATGAATACAGACATAAAAATCCTTAAGAAAATACAAGCAATCTGAATAAAGCAACATATAAAAAGAATTATATTTCATGACCACATGGTATTTATCCTAGGAATGCAAAGTTAGTTTAACATCCAAAAAATTAATCAATGTAATAAATCATACCAATAGAACAAAAAGTAAAAACCACATGATCATCTCAATAGACGCAAAAAGAACATGTGACAAGTCCAACACCCTTTCATGATAAAAAAATCCAAACAAACTTTGAATAAAAGGAAACTTTCTCAATCTGATAAAGGATATCTACAGAAAACCCACTGCTAACCTTATACTTAGCTGTGGAACCCCAATGCTTTCCCTTTACGATCAGAAACAAGACAGGGATGTCTGTTCATGCTAATTCTGTTGAACACTGTACCTAAAGCTCCAGCTAAGCAATTAAGAGGAAAGAAAAAGAGAAGGAAGAGAAGAAGGAAAGAAGGGGGGGAGAATATACCCTAATGGGCATCCAAATTAGAAAAGGAGAAATAAAATTACTTCTTATCATTCACAAATGATATGATCTTGTAAATAAAAAGTCTAAAGCAGCCACTAAAAGGCTATTAGAACTAATAAACTAGATAGCAAGATTGCAGGACACAGCGGGTCTTTAGACACTTGTAATAAACAATCTGAAAATGAAAGAAAAATTTTTATCAATAGCATCAAAATAAAATAGGAACAACTTAACAAAAGAAGTACAAATGTATGCTACAAGACCGGGTTGAAAGGAATGAAAGGAGATCTAAATAAATGGAAAGATACCCACGTTGTTCTCAAACACAAACTAGTACATGAAACAATGTTCAACATCATTAATGCAAACCCAAATCACAATGAAATACTACTTCATTCCCCTTAGGGCAACCGCAAGCAAAAAGACAGCCAGTAACCAGCTCTGGCCAGACTGCGGAGAAACTGAAGCCCTCATCCATTTCTGGTGGGAATCTAAGACAGTACATGAGGTCACTTTGAAACACAGCTTGGCAGTTTCTTACAAAGTTAAGATAGACTCCATGTGATCCAGCAATTTTACTGTTGGTAAACACCCAAGAGAAATGAAGATAGGTCCACACAAAAACTTGTCCACAAATGTGCAGAGCAACAATATTCACACAGGCAAAAAAGTAGAAACAATCCAAGTGTCAATCAACGGAAAAACAGAAAAGTAAAATACAATATAATTAATACAATGCCTGAAATCCCAGCACTTGGGAGCCCAAGGCAGGAGGATTGCCATGTGCTTGAGGCCAGCCTGGGATACACAGTAAAGTCCAAGTCCAGCCTGAACTACGTAGTAAGAACCTATCTCAAAAAAAAGAAAAAAATATAATTGGTCAACCACAGAAAATGAAGTGTTGACAGGTGTGGTGGCACACGCCTGTAATCCCAACACTGGGGAGGCTGACGCAGGAGGATCATTGTGAGTTCCCGATCAGCCTGGGCTACAAAGTGCAGTCAAGGCCAACCTAAACTGCATGGCAAGACCCTATCTCAAAAAACAAAAAAAGAAAAAGAAAGAAAATGAAGTGTTGATACATGCTACAACATGGATGAACCTTGGAAACACAATGTTTATGAAGGAAGTCAGTGGCAAAAGACCACAATTACATAATCATATTATGGTAAAATTCCACAGTAGACAAAATGTAGAAAATAGACAAGTAGTTGCCTAGGGCTGGATAAGGGTAGTACAAATGTAGAGTGACTGATGTAAGTTGTTGTGTGGTTTCTTTTCATTGTGTTGGAATGTTCTAGAACAACACTGCAGTAACACTTGTGTATCTCTATCACTGTACTAAAAATTGTTTCATTCTACACTTAAGTTTGAAAAAAAACAAGACTGTACAGTATTTAGATTAAATTTCAATAAAGCTGTTTAATAAAAAAGACATATGAGACTTGCTTCCATCTTGCTGGCTCTCTTGGGTCCCTTGTTCTGGGAGAAGCTAGCGGCTGACCCATGAGGACACTCAAGCAGCTTTATGAATAGGTACACATGGCAAGAATTCAACAATCTGCCAAAATCACGTGCGTGAGCCATCTTGGAAAGAGAGCCACCAGCTCCAGGCAAGTGTTCACATGCCTGAAGTCCTGGCCAATGTAGACTACAGTCTCCTAACTGACCACAGTCACAGTCATCAAGCTAAGCAACTCCCAAACTCCTGATCCATGGAAATCATGCTGCCTTAAGCAATAGGGTTTAGAGCAATCTGTTACGCCACAATAATCTTTCTCAACCTTTCCTTAGTGTTAAACTCTCTCTCCTGAAGACAGGAATCTGAAGTTTCTTCCTAGCAACCTTTCTTCCTCTAAGAGTTTAGTTCATCCCCATCTGTAGTGGCTGTCATGTTAGTAGAATATGATCCCATCCCCAACCTTAAATGAATGAACCACAAAGGGACTCCTAACCAAAGCCAAGCCAAGTACTTCCCTGAGATTTTTATAACTGAAGCTGAGATTTCTGTAACTGAGCAGTGTCTTTCCTGAATGTCTCCCCGAAGCTGAAAGATGTAAAACTTGGAAGCTGTCAGCAGCATGATCTCCCCCATGGGTAAAAAGCTGGCGAGCAGTGAAGAAGAATGAAGCTATCATAAGAGATAGGCAGAGGTTCAAGACAGAGTACAGACAAGGTCGGTCTCTAATTTCAGTGATTCGTGATGCAGCTCTGTCCTTCCAGTGGCGAGACCACAGCTGTCTTGTAGCCTCGGCATCTAAAACAACAGCCAGTACACAAGAAGTAATAAAATATATATTGAATAAGTGAATTGATCAGATAACCCAATACCCTTTTAATAAAAGCCCTCTTTTATCATTGCTGCTCAACAGATTAATTTATTTAACAGTTAAAAGTCCTAACCTCTCTTTTACATACACCCTGTTATGGTTTGTGTCTAGATGTCCCCCCAAAGTCTCATGTGGTCATAGGGCTTTTCAGAGGTGGCTGAATCTAGAGTGTGTGATGCTGGGATTAAGGCTATTTGATTAGTAAATCAGTCCATTGATTGGTCTGGCATAGTTCTGGCTAGAATTAGGGTGTGAGTGTTACACCCATCCCTAGGGAAGGTAGTCTGCATACAATATTAGGGGCAGAAAGAGTCTTATTTTTTTCCTGTATTGCTTTTGCTGTCTCTCAATGCTGTGAACTGTTGCCCCTCTGCCATGCCACCCTGCCTTGGAGCCAGCCGACTATGGACTAAAACCTCTACAGACTGTTAGCTAAATAAATCTTTCCCCTTCTAACTTTGGGTGTCAGGTATTTTGTCTCAACAATGACCTATGTTACACTTATGACAATACATATATCCTAGTTATAGATTTCTGTGTCCTCTTCCCTGACTGCCAAAGGGCAAAACATTATCTTAATTCATTGTTCATCACCATCAAGCCCACCTAGGCTAAAAAATACAAACTGCACAAAAAATCTAGGTTTAAACTGATCTGCTTGATCCTAATACCCTGCATTCTTTAGCTTTTATAGTCACTGCATCAAATTTATCCACCACCAAATGTCTGCAAGGTCTGAACACACAATAAACTTGTATACTTGCTCCTGTTTTCATCTATTTGATGAATTCGTGCAACAAATATTTGAGTGCCTAACATATGCCAGAGGCTACAAAGACATGGTGTCTGCACTCAAAGACCTTACAGTCTAACACAGACAAACAGATTATTATAGTACTGTATCAAATGTTACTAAAGAGATATGCATAGGCTGCTAAGCGGCAGCACGAATTATAGGACATTTATACTCTGTTTGAGAAGGCAGGACAAATACAGCAAAAGATAGTACAGTATCCAGGCAATGGGACATTGGCTAATGGTCAAATGAGTGATTTATTTTCCAAATTACACTAGATTAATTTGTACATTTTACAGTAGGATATTGCTGTGGACTTATTTTTAAGTTTACATTCAGCAAACACTTCCGGAGTACCTAGTATGTGTCAAGCAACCCTGCTTAGCATTTTTCCAACAGTGTCTTGTTCAAGTCTCAGATCTGGTAGATAAAAAGAAGTGAGTCTGAAAGAATTGACACGGACTTGCCTGCAAGTCTACACAGCTAGTAAGTAGCAGAGCTGGGATTTATTACTGTCTTCCAAGTCTATTTCAGGTATGCCACGTTACTTGAATGATACAACTGGAGCAACTTCCACATTCTTATACTGACTTTTATTACTTTTTCATTCATCCTACACATACAATACAGTGTCAGGAACAAAGGGGTAATCAGCAACTCCCAACTTGGTATGACTGTCTGCCTGTCCAAGTTTTGAGGAGGCATCATATCAGGTCAAATTATTCTGGTGCCTGTGCACTGAGAGGAGCAAGCTGGCTGAAGATGAGTGAGTTTTTCAAGCTGTATTTTAACTATGTTTTTGACGACTCTATCTGGTCAGTTGTTCCAGCGTTCAGCAATCAATCGAAAATGAGTGTTCATTTCCTTTGACAGTTAACAGTACTAATGAATTCAGTATAAACTCATCAGCCACCAGAAAACTTTCTAAAATGCCAACTTGAAGCAGATGATTCACAGTTAGTAGAGAAGGGAAAATAAAGCAGTACTCATTGTTTTCCACAAAACTAGCATTGTTTGCAAAATCCAGAAACTGAGCAGAGTTGGTTGACTATACTAATCGACTAGTAGGTTGTTCCTTGGTCACTGAGCAAAAATTGCTAGGTGCACCATGGTCAATGGCTGAAGAACTTCAAGTAGCTTTTGCCTTACTGCACAATTCTACAGGTAAAAAGCTGTAAGACAGGGAATCATTATGTAAGATAGGGAAAACACTCCGAATCTTCACTTCAGAAAGCCACAAGCCTGGTGCAAATCGGCGATTAATACTGAATAAAATGTACACTCAGTAAATTACTTAATAGCCTTTTGAGAACAGCAGCAAGAGAAACAAACAAACTCACCAAACCTAAAACGATTATGTGAGGAACACAGAAATGAGTTATGGGGTAACTGGATTAACATGGATAATGGCTCAGAAAACCAAAAGCACAATGTTTAATTAAGTAAGCATGAATGTGATGCCTCCCTTATATTAACTCACCACAAAGGTAATGCTAATCAGCAATCTCATTAGAAATAATAAAAACTAAAAGAACTGTCCAACAGCGCTAACTTTAGGATCTGATCAAAACAGTAACAAGGTGTACTGGGTGTACAGCTGAAACCACCTATTTAAGCTTCCACACAATACATGACTCTTTCAATATGCCAAAGACACATTGTTCAAAATCTTACAACAGTCACAATATTTAATGATAATAACAAAGGACTTGTTAAAATGTGTTATCCATTCAGAACTCAAAAAGTATCTTTAATAGGAGACTGGGCTCCCTAAATATAAACCCAAATTGTATCCACTGGTCCAGATGGGCATTTTCCAAAATGAACAACCTAGACTTACACAACGCAAAAGTAATTTAACAAGTATAAAGCTTAGGATAACTCTAGTGATCTCAAACATCAGAATGTAAGCGCTTGAACTGGTTATTCCCTTGACTTAAGAGCTTTAAATTTATAGCGCCTGCATGTCAACAGATCTCGGAAAGAAATTCAAGGCCAAGTGTAGTATTTCGTGATAATCGCAAATAAAAGCACTCGGTTGGAGAGCCCGCAGAGCCTCTTTATCTCACCAGACTGAACTCGTTAAAAGCCTAGGGCAAAATCTCCCTTTATCTATCACCCGATCCCACTTCCTGAGAGGACAGTTCCCAAAACCCCACTGGGACCCCCTCAAGGGGAGCAGAAGGGTGAAATGAGTCACGCTCCAAAACAAAGCGTCGCTCACCTCACGCTGAGGAAGGCGCACCTTTCGCCCTGACAAGATGCAGTGACTGATGTGTCACCTGTGCGGGAAAGGGGGAGCGAAGGCATCCCCGTGACCGCCGCGGCTTCCCGGGCTCCAGGAAACTTTCGGCCCCCTCTCTCGGGCTCACCCCAACCCGGGACCCCCGGCTCCCGCCCCGCCCGCCCACGAGGCCCCGCCCCGGGCCCGCCCCTCTGCCCGGCCCGCACCCCGAGTCCGTCCGCCAGCCCCCAGTGCCCCGCAGGGCGCGCCCCCGCTCCCGGGCCCGGCCGGCAGAGGGCGGGGTCGCTCACCGGTCCGCAGCTCGTGCTTGACAGTAAGGAGCTGCTCGCCGCCGTCGCCACCGTCCCCGCTGGTCCCCACGTCGCCGCTGCCGCTGCCGCTGCTGCTGCCGCCCTTCTCCTCCATCTTCTCCCTTTTTGTGATCCCGCGGGTCGCTCCGAGGGGAACCCGGGAGACAGCGGACGCCCGTCGCCTCACAGTCCCTGCCGCAGCCCCAGGAGCCGGGGTGCGGAGGCTCTACAACTCGGACGCAGAGACGAGTCGCTTTCCCGCTCTGGCCGCACTGCTTGCTCTCCGCCTCCTCCCCCTTCGGCGGGCACCGCTAGTACCGCGCAACCAAGCCGCCCCCTGCTCCTCCGCCTCCTCCTCCGGGCCGCTCCGCCTCCAGCCAGCAAGGTAGAGGAGCCATTCTAGTGGCCATCGTTGATTGGGCACAGGGCGCGCGCGTCTGCCTTTGCCAGCTCTTATTGGACAATGTATTCTGACGTTTCACGAGCCGCCCCGCCTCACTCCTCAAATTGTTGTTGCTTGGCGGGGAGGCAGGAGAGGGAGGAGCGCGGCCACTCCGATTGGTGAGACTCAAGGTCCTACCCCGCCCTCTTCCTCTACTGCGCACGCGTAATCAGGCCTCCCCGTTCTGACCTCCCCAAAAGGGTCACACCACTTATTCCCCAGCTTCGATCTGTTAGTAAACAGTATCTAGTAGTCAGGAGGCGCTCGGGATCTGTGATTGGTTTCTGGTGAAAGAGGCGGGGAGGGCTGATTGGATCCTTTGTTCCGCCAATCACCATAGACAGAGGCGGGACCTGGAGACGCGCTTGTCACCCACGTGTTTTTGCAGTCAAATCCGAGGCCACAGGTGTATGACCACCTGAGGACTAAGGACCGAGGACGGCGTGCCTTAAAAAAGGTGTAACTCGCTCTAGTCAGCCCTAAGCAAGTAAAGTAGACCTTGTGCTTAACTATAGATAATTTCTAGGTATTACAGAAGTGCACAATCCTGGCTCCTGGTGATTAATTTTGAAAAACTGAAATTTTTAAACCTCTCTTCCTGGGCGCCGAAAAGATGCAGAGATTAATAAACAGAATACAACACAACTCCTGCCACCGAGCAACTTTCAGTGAAACGTGAAAAACCGGCAGCCTATGTATAAACACAGGAAACTATAAAAGCAGAATTCAAAATAATAGAGTACGGGTTAAAGTGGCACAAAGGCAGTATTCTCAGGGAAGGAGCCGGGAAAGGATTGTAGGGCAGGGAGGCAGTTGAGGTGACCATCTAAAAGATGAGTAAGGCAGAAACACCAGATACTTCATGCAGAGCTGACAAGGCCTAGAGGGGAGAAAGCAAGGGTTTTGAAGTGATTGATAAGGCTGGATGAAGTGTGATGTAAGAGAAAAGCCTGGAACGCAAGGCATGGTAAGACAGTGGAGGACCTAGAACGCTATGCTAAACTATAGATTTTATTTAGTATGCAATGGGAAGCCTCAAATAATTATGGTTATAAAGCTGTTCTCTTGGGAGTTAGCTTTGATTATAGTGATAAGAGTAGACTGACAGGAAGAACAGAGAGAGCAGGCAAAGAACACTATTGCAAGGATAGAAGGAGTGGGGGGCCCGAATATCTGGTAGCAGAAATGAGAGTGGGGAAAGGAAAGGCTTGGTGCATATTTGGACATAATTTGCATAAAAGTGATCTTTTCAACTAAGCATTGATCAGATCGGGGATTGCAAGTGTATGTTCTTGTAAGGGCTGGGTAGTGAGTATTTTAGGCTCTGTGGGCCATATGTTCTCATTTATAACTACCCGACTCCACCACTTAGCTGGAAAGCAGTCAAGGACAATAAAACAGCTGTGTTCCAGTAAAACTTTTATGGACATAGAAACTTGAATTTCACATCATTTTCACATATCTCAGTGTATTATTATTTTAATTCTTTTTTTCAGTCATTTAAAACCATTTCTTAGCTCATGGACTATTTAAAAACAGGCAGTGAGCCAGATTTGGCCTCCAGGCCATAGTTTGCACACTCCTAAATTAGATTGCCTTTCAGGATGCTGTCACAGCTCCTTGGTTTTACCTGCCTGGAACATTTAGCACACTGCAACATGACTGCCTACTCACCCGTGCTATTTGGAGTCAGGCAATGACTGTGCACAATTGTTCATTTGTTCACTCAACAACTTTTATACCAATTATGTACCAGGTACTATGAGCTTTAGACGTTACACCAACTTTTACACCAATTATGTACCAAGTACTAAGATGTTAGGTTACATACAAAATAACAGGGACACAGTGGGAACAAAACAGATGCAATTTTGCTCTTGCAGATCCTACAGTCTACGAACAGGAATATTAAATGACCACACAAAGAAATGTAAAATTTCCATTGTGATTGTGCCATAAAGGAAAACTGTAGAGTGCTACAATAGAATATATGAAGAATGCCTAATTTAGGCTGGAATTGCTGAAAGGACTTTGTAAGAAAGTATTATTTAAGCTGAGTCTTTGAAGATGAGTAGGATCAACCAGGATGTGGCAGAAACTGGCCTGGTGCTCACCAATCTCATTTCCTCTTCCTGGACAAACAGGGAGATATTTTTAGGTGGTTTTTTCTTTTTTCTTTTTCTTCTTCTTCCTTTTTTTTTTTTTTTTTGCCTCCTTTTACAGTTAGGTTAGGATCATATGACTGTGATCTGGACAGAGTTTGAACAGACATGGTATGTGCCATTTTTAAGTCTATCCAGAAAACTCCATGTATAATCTCTTGAACATAATCCAGCCTACTTCACAGGTGAATTTATGGGTGGAAGAAAATTTTAGAAAGGTGTCCTGAGATAGGCAAAGAGCATATCGCATTTGAGAAATTGAGAGAAAGTCAGGACCCTTAATGTGGTAAGCAGTGGTGAAATGGAGGCAGAGACCCCAGTCACAAAGTATGTGGTAGTCTTATTAGTACATGTGAGAATAACCTGTAGGAAGTGGAAGCAAAGAAAAGAATTGAAACAAGTAACTGGTATAATTGAAGTAGGCTCTTAAATTATGCTTGCCTCCTTTCCCAGTGGTCACTGTGGTTAGTTTTTGGAGAATGGCCTGGAGAGGCAAGATGAGATACCAAGAGACTATCACTATAGTCTGGGCAAAAGATCAGAGTGGGTGCAGTCAATGGAGAAAAATGGAATGGACCCTAGGTTTATGTTTTGTACTTCATCAGAGATTAGGTCTGGTCGATCATAAAAGAACGCCTTCTTAAATGACACCAGAGTTTCTCATATGAGCAACTAGAGGGATGAGAAAAGATGGGAAGGACAGATAAAAAGGAAAAGCTCACAGAGGTAATAACAAGAGTTTAGTTTTGAGGCATCCATTGCCAGTATTAAATATCTACAGGTGTGAGTCTGGAGCTCTGAAAACAGATCTAGTTTTGAGATATAAATTTAGCAATCACTGGTGTATAGATGGTGTTAATATGATTACCTGGGGAGATGTCATGAAAAGGAGGAAGAGAGGGACCCAAGACTGAAACCTAAAGCATTTCCGCATTGCAAAGTTAGACTGAGAAGGTAGAGTCATGGAGGGAGAAAGAAAACCTGGATAGTTTTGTATTCTAAAAGCCAAAGTGTGCTGCAAAAAGAGAGTGGTCAGCTGTATCAAATACCATGGAAAGAGCTCACAGATTTTGCCAACTTGGTGCCACTGCTGAAAATATCCACCATGGTTTTGGTAAAGCACATCCAAGGTAAGAAAGTGGACACAGTATACATAATACATCTATTTGAAAAGCATTTGCCTCTTAAAAAAAAGAAAGAAGGTGCTAGTTGGAGGGATCCAGAAGCTTCATGTTTTTTGTTTTACTTTTTATCCTTAAATATTTTAAAATTGCAGCAGAGTTATAAAACTTAATAAGCTTAGTATAGCAGAAATAAACTCTGTGAGCACTGAGACATGCACATATATAGGAAGAGTTTCTTTCAGAGATGCAAACACCATGCTAAGTGCTAGAGAAGGTAGGAAGAGATGAGTTAGGGATTTAAGGGCAGTGAGAAGAGCTTGGAACGATCACTGCAAGAAACAAACACAGTGAGCGAGCTTGGACAATTGTTGAGTGGCACTAGGGATTCAAGTGGCATGAGAAATCCTGAATCAGAATTGTTAGTTGTTTTTTTGTAGCAATTTACATTTTCCCTGGAGGCTGGAGATTAGAAATTGGGCAACAACCTGGTTGGAATGAATGACCCTAGGGCCCAAGTAGGACGAGATGGCAATGAAGCCAGGAGTAAATTGGTAGCCTCTGAGAATAGGATGGCATCCAGGAGCGGGAGCTAGCATAGACACGTTCTTAACTTCAGCTGTACAATGTAATCCCCACCTGAGATACTGAAAGAAAAGGGAGAATAGAAAGAGAAAGGGAGGGAAGGAAGGAAAGAAAAGAAGGAAGGAAGGAAGGAAAGAGAAAGAACAAGGCAAGCATAATTTAAGAGCCTACATTTTGAGGTTTTTTTTAATACTCCCCAAGTGAGGATAATGTACCACCAAATTTGTAATGCATAACTGTACTGTACAATCTATTAGAATAGAGGTTGGTATAGCGGCACAAGTGCCTGTCTGGCAAGCACAAGGTCCTGAGTTCAATTACTGTTACCAAAAACAAAAACAAAAAAAAAATAGAATAGAATAGAGGTTGGTAAATAAGAGCTAGTGAAGTTCTGCAAAAAACAGCAACCTTTCAGAGGTATTAAAGATGCTACATAGTGTAGGAAGAAAACTCAGGGACTGAAAACACCAAAGCACATTGGTACAGTGTTTAACTAATTTGAAATGATGAGGTTGGCATGCACTGAATGGAGGAAGGAACTTGCTGGAGGTGGGTGAACTAGTGGACTGTGGTGTGGGTTTTGTAACTGGACTTGAGGAAAACATCACTGCTCCCTCACACCCTGAGAGACGTATAAAGAGAGTAGGACCTGTCCATGACAGAGCTGGGAAAAGGAAGTTGTCCAGGAGAAGGTCAGGTTTCTGCTAAGGCTGAGAAGAGCAATAGAGAAAGAAGCTTGAGAATATGGGTTTTTTTCCCCTTTAAAATTGACTTCAAATTTTTAACAAGATGGGGAGGAGGTCTTCCACTCAGCCCTTTGGTTCTGGACCTGCATGAGTCTGTGTGACCTCACTGATCTTCATTGGAGGTGGAAGCTGAAGCAAAGTAGGAGAAGAAATCCTCACTTGCTGTGACCACTATGGCTTGGTTAAGGTCATTGTTCAGGCAAGGTGAGCAGAAAGCCCCTCCCTTTTAGATTTATAAGAAGTGAGAAGCACCAGATCCCATTATATCATAATCCTCCTCTCTAAGTAGTTCCATCAGAACGTTCCAGGATATACTCAGATGAGAAAATCTTTCAAAATCTACATTATCAAATGTACATTGATCAAAATGTAAAAACCATAGTATCATTGTCTTAGTGCTGTTTTTGATCCTGTCAGAACCTGTCCTGTACGATACATATTCAGGAAGTTTGAGGGACTAGGTGGCTGCAGAATACATAGACCAACACAGTTAGGGTGTGAGGTTCTCACTCCCTGAAGACCTCCATTCCTGGCTGAAGTTTATATACACCCCCATACAGGAGTCAGGCTGTGGGGGTCAAGTGTGACTGGTGCACCCACACATTTGAGTTTATAGATGTGAAGGAAATCTCATGAAAAAGGCAGGCACAAAGAGGCAGTTTTCTCATTCTACTCTCTGGTTCCTTGGAGAGTATCTGTGAATCCTAGAAATCTTGCAAAGGTGGCCTATAATACCAGCCTGAATTAGAAGATTCAGGTCTGAGAAGAGCCTCTGCCTGTTTGTGAGCCTGGACCAACCAGCGCACAGCTGTGAGAAGCCTTAGAGGGACACACACCGCATATGGAGCATATCTAGGAGAAGGTAGCAAAGACATTTTACTCCCTTCTTTCCCCTCCTTTGAATCTTTTAGGAGTGACACAAAAACAAAGCCAAGCAAAAACACAGAAAAGGCCCCCGTTTTAATGAAGCAAGGAAACTCTCAGAACCTCAAACCACAAACCACGAAGTATGCATGCCAAATACTGCAAAATCGATAAAATACTGAAAGTTCACATACAATGCCTCCAGCATTGAGCAAGAAATAACATTTCCTTAGATGTTAATGTAATTGTCCCGAGGAATTAAATCATTAATCCTTGGTTTAGAGTGGTGTATCCCAAAAGGGGACTGGTGATTTGTATTTCTAGGGAAGATGAAATAAAATTGAGTGGTACATGGATAATCATTTGGTTATATAAAGTAACATCATAAAAAGGGATTCATTTTTGTCTGGTTGTCTTTTAGTTTGATCACATCAAAAACAACATCTTAATTTGATGCCAGCAGTTTTTAGTTTTCCTCTAGTTTTCTTTGTTTTTGGTACCAGGAATTGAACTCAGGACCTTACACTTGCCAGGCAGGCGCTTGTGCCACTGAGCTATATCCCTGGCCCTTCTCTAGTTTTTTCTACCATGGAAAATGTAGATCCCAGACTTTGCTTCTAGCAGACAATGCATCTAGCTAGACCTTTTGATTTTTTTCTTTGCATTTATTTTAATAGTTGTTTCCTATTTATGGCAAGTAATACCAGTTTTCTATTTGTGATAGTGATATGCCTCCTTTTTAAATAAGTAAAAATTGGAAATTGATTTAAATCAAAATACTGATTTTAATAGGGGTAACATGTTGATAAGGCAAAAATTGTGATGTGGCACTTTACTGATTGAAATTTTGACTTGAGTAACAGGCTCCAAAGACACCACAGGAGAAACAGGTAATTTTCCTGTAAAAACCCAGTATGTTAACAAGGAAGGTCAAGTTCAAGGAGAAACCGGGCTGACAGTTATTTCTTTCTGTGGTTTGTGGCCTGGCCTACAAGCCAAGCAGTCTCCTGGAGATGATAGGGTGAATAGGGTGGAGAGGCAATGGCTAGAGCATAACCCAGAGAGCCTAGCCAGGGCTTCGCCAGGGACCTCAGTAACCTTCCAAGGGCTGGCACGTTAGAATCTCAAAATCTCAAGATACTCTCTCATAGAGAGGAACAGATTTGGAAACGCGCCAGATGAAGCTGCCTGTTTCACCTTTTCTGAACTCCTTTTTCTACCTCTTGCCATGCTATTTAACAAATAATTCACCCCTGAATTAAAGAAATTACAGTAATCTCTCCCTCTGAATCTCTCTCTGTGTCTCTCTGTCTCTTAAATTTGGGGAAAACCTTAAAGTGGTGGCTCAGGGTACAAACAAGGAATTCTAAGACAACAGAAGAATTTCTTGAGTGGCAGAAAGAGGAAGCCACTTTAAACTCAACCAAAACCAGAATAAACAAAAGTGAAGATCCAATGGAACAATATGGAAAAGAACAAAGAAATTTTCAAAGTTTGATAGTTAAGGAGAATGAGCAATGGAGAGCCGGTGTGTGCTTCGTCAGTGTTCCGAACAAATGTAACAACACGAGACAAGAAGGAACTTCACTGAAATGAAAACTTGAGTCAGCAGGTAAGAAGCACAAAGCACACACTGTCAAGCAAAAATGGGTACAGACTCATCAATAATAAAATACGCAAGATTTAGAAAGTCAAGAGAAACAATGTTAAATAACAATGAAGTCTACAAAACTTAAGAGCGTGACGGTGTGACTCATGACGCGTCTTCTGCCAAGTTGTCCCTTAGGCATAAGGGCTATTCACAGTCATTCCTGAGCATGAACAAACTCAGGGTTTCTACATGCTTAGAACAAAAAAGTTATTTATGCTGAAATGCAGTCAGCCGAGAGGAACCCAAATAAAGAAATCATAAGGAGAACTGAAGAGTCTAACAAAATACTGGAGATGAGTTCTGATTAGTTTTAAATATAGAATTAGGACCAAAGACCTATGGAATTTATGATTAGAGAACAAAATGTAAACATTAAAAACTCTTACAGTGTGAGAATAATTATATACCAAACAAACACTGAGCAGCAGAAGAAAGGGCAGTAGAAGGAACAGTAAGCATGTACACTTACTCATCTTTAATGGCCTCAACACAATCTACCTAAAAAGGGAAATGCAAGCACTGTGGCTTTATAAGCAAGCAGGCTTCCAACTTCTTGATGATGTTTATAGTAGTTTTTCTTATCTTTAAAGGAGATATTTTAAGAACTTTTGTGGCATAGAAGCATTTAGCAGTTCAGATGTGTTTTTTTCTACAGTATTTCACTTTAGTTTCTTACCGAATTTAAATTAGATTTTATTTAAAAATAACTTGCGAATAAAATCCCGCTGTTGTCCGTTGATCTTTCTGCTCTGCTTCCACACACAGGGACCTATTCAGATGATCTGTTTCAAATGTTCATGACTATTTCTGGGAAATGATATAATCGTGCAGTTTTTTAGAGAATCCTCTTCAAACTTTTCTAGGTTTTTATAGTAAAACACATCCTCTGGAAAAGCACGCCACTTTTCTTGAGTAATATGGTAGAACATGAAGATTGCCCCCATTACCTTTGTCGTCAGGTGTTATTCCCGTGTTGAAGGCAAGTGGCAAGGATTTTTTTTTTTTTTTTTTGCAGGTATAAAGTTACTGATTAGTGGACTGGAACATAGGAAGACTTTTTTGGTGGAGCTAGCCTCAACGCATAAGCTCTTTTTTTTTGTTGAGAATTGTGTCCGGCTGATAGCACAAAAAGAAGTCTGGACTGGGATGAAGGATGAAGCCTCCTCCATGCAAGAGAGATATCCTGCTGCTGGCTTTGAAGCTGGAAGGGACTACATGGAAGGCCCTAAGTACCACTTCTAGAAGCTAGCAGCAATCCCTTGCCAACAATCAGGGAGAAAACCAGGACCTCAAGTCGTACAACAGTAAAGACTTGAGTTCTGCAGCTACCTGAATGAGCCTGGAAGTGGGTTCTTTGCCAGAACTTCCAGTTAAGAGTCCAGCCCTTCCTGCACCTTGATTCAGCTTTGATTATGAACAAAGAATCCACCGGGCTGACAAGGAGTTCTAACCTACAGAACTGTAACCCATCACGCATGGATGTTATTTTAAGACCCTTGGTTTGTGATCATTTGTTAGCAGCGGAAAACTAATATGAATAATACACATTTTTCTTCATGCAAGATGTACAGAAAGACTCGTCACCCCCAGCCCATCCTCACCCTCTTGCCGTTCTTCATTCTTTATGGACTTGCAGAGCTCAAAATATGTCCAAAAATCCTAAATACTCTGTAAGAAAATGAACCATTTCGCGCCATGGCTGGCAGACTCCATTTTGGTGGACCGACATCTGTGGAAACTTTGAATCAGATGATGACTTTTGTACTTGATGACTTTTTAAACAAGAAAAAGGACTGGAGACATAGCTCAGAGAGCCAGCGCCTTGCTTGGCAAATACAAGGTCCTGTGTTTGATCCCCGGTAACAAAAATAAATAAGCAATAAAAAAAAAAAAGGTTCTAGATTTGTAAATAGACATCTTCACTAGAGAGAGCTAGAGGTGAAGAGAGTGGGGGCGGGGCGTAGGAGTGACAGACAGGGACACTGAGTGGACGAAGAGTAGTGAAAATATTCCTGTCCCACCTCATGCTTCCCCCGGGCCCAGCCCCTCAATCGTTTTAACTCTTAAATATTTCTTCTGACGTTATCTGCCTATCTTTAAATAATACATTTCCTTCACTTCTCAGTACCAAAATAATAACAATAATAACACATTTCTTACAAGTATGTATTGATTTACCTTGTACCTTATCTATTTCCTTCTGCCTTGGGAGGTGAGGTTTTAGCTCAATTTCACCAGCAGTGCCTCTTTTCGTAGGTTATCTGACTTCTCCGTCAGTTACCTTTATGACACTGACATACTCACATCTTTATTTTTGGTTCTATCAACTAAGGGCAGTGTTTCCCAGTTCCTTACTTTTTAAAGTTCAGCTAACAGCCTCCTTCCTCCTCCCTTTAGATTCTCTCCCATGTCTCAACTTCTGCCCTGTATAATTTTTAGGATAAGAACATTGACATTCTATTCCTAGCCATAATTAACTCTTCCACAGACTGATCCTTAAAAAAAAGAATATCACTTAAACAGCATTTACACTGGTGTGACTCTGAATACTGTTCTTTGCAGAGGCAAAATGTCTCTGAGGATGGCTCTTCCTTTCACTGTAGGATCCCCCCGATCCCCCTGGATCCTCTGTCTGTCTTTCATCTTTATCATAGCTCATGCTACCCCAGATTCTTCATCCAACCAGGTTTGGGTTGAGTTTGTGAGCATTCTCCTCTGAGGTTCACCATCCTCCTGTTGCATAGCTGACATAGTTTACCTTCATGGCTTTCTTGGGTCAGTCCAGGCTAGCCAAGGTCCTATCTGCCTCCCTTTCAGGTGATACCTTTATGTTGCTGCAGTACATTTTCAAGTACATTCCTAAGAGCAGCTATCTGAAAGGTCAGTTTCTGAGCCCTCTTGTCCCCAAAAGCTTTATCCTACACTTACCTTTGGCTGATATTTTGGCCGAGTATGAAATTTTAGACTGAAACTCATTTTCTCACAGAGTACTAAAGGCATCACACTATTCCCTCCCAGAGTCCAGTATCTCCAGAGAGAAGCCTAATGCCTGTTTCACTTTCATTCTTTTATACAAGGCTAATTTTATTGGAAATTTTTCAGTTTTCTTTATCTTTGATGTTCTAAAAGATCAAATTATGTAAGGGGATCTTGTGTTCCAACTCTGCGTTTTTCATTCAGTCCAGACATCCGGCTGCCAGCCCTGGGAAATTCCTGGGTTTCTTTTATCCCATCTTCTTTCTGGACTGCTTTGTTAGCTCCTTCCCAATCTACTATCACTTGGCTAGTGGACCTCCCATAGTTATTTGCTATACCTTTTGTGTTTTTTCTTACCTTAAAAAAAAGATCTCATCATCTGGGTCTACTTGCAAGGAGAGTACCATGATCTCAATCCTTCAGCCTTCCGCTGATTCTTTTATAATTTTAATAGTCACTTTCAATAATAAGAGTGTGTTCTTGGTCATGCATCCTGTTTTTTTCCTTTATGGATGAAATATCTATATACGTTTTTCTGAATATATTAATTGGAGCTATGAAGATTGGTTTGCTTTGATTTGGATTCTCTTCCTCAAAATAACTAGCTAGGCATGGTGGTACATACCTGTTATCTCAGCACTCAGGAGACTGAAGCAGGAGGATTGCTGCAGGTTCCAGGCTGGCCTAGACTACATACTGAGTCCAAGGCCAGCCAGGACTACATAGCGAGACCTTGTCTCAAAAAACAGGTATCACCAGGTGTGGTGGTGCATACCTGTAATTCCAGCAATCGGGAGGTTGAGGCAGGAGGATCGTTGTGAGTTTGAGACCAGGTTGGGCTAAAAAGTGAGCCCAAGGCCAACCCGAACTGCATAGCAAGACCCTGTCTCTCAAAAAAAAAAAAAAAAAAGTATCCTCCAGGGTTGCTAACCCCCTCCCCCAGCACACATTTTGTTAATACTTTCTCTTTATGGCATTTTTTATATGCCTAGAGATTCTTCTTTATCCTTTGAATTGTGAGAGAGAAACCCCCCAAAAGCCAAGTAGGAGTTCTGTGTACCTGGGCAGGGAGTGTTAAGTGGAAGGTTTCAGGGGCTACTATGTCCTGAATATTAGAACATTCTGATCTCTTCCCTCTGGGAATGTTTTAAAATTTTCAGCACTAAAATCTGTCCTGGATGAGAAGGGACCTTGCTTCAGGGGTCAGGGTAGGTCGAAAGGCCCACTTGTCCCACATGCAGACTTCTGATGCCTCCCCTGTGTTCTGCCCTGTCTCTCACATCCTCTGCCACATTGAATGTTGTCACATCTTAACTGTCCCTGAGATTGGGCTAGGAACATCAGCTGCCTCTTGCCCTGCAACATCTTTCTATGTGTACTCCAGACAATGATCCCCAAGTGTCTTGCCATTCCCTGGATTGTTGTAACCCCCAATGGGTGTGTGTACCCCACTTGGGAAGCCAACTATTCAGACTGTGGCTTGCCTTCCCTGGCATTGCAAAGTTTATGAATGCTTGAGCCTGGATTCAAACCTACTCTCTAATCTCAAAGGAGAGGTCCCTGCCAATGACCACAGCATTCTAAAAACTGCATGGTTAATTACTGATAAAGGAGGAGGAACCTGGGCCCTGTTTTCAACAGACATTATAGATTTACTCACTTTAAATGCTTATCTCATCTTAAGGTCATATTCTTTCCTTCAAAGATTCCAAACTCAAATATTCCCATAAGCCAGAGAGATAAAGAGGCTGGCTAGAGTGGTAGTGGTTTGGAGGGAGGGTGTACCTCATTCAAAGTGACAGTCACTGCTCAGCTGCAGCCACTTATTGCTGCCCAGAAATGCTCGCCTCCTATTTTAGGCTAATCTGATTTTCTAAAACCTCAGTTATTAAGTAATAATTTAAAATGTTGGCAAATAACTCAAGTTCAACCATGGCCGTAGGCCAGCTGTGGAACTAGTCTGCTGCCTCTGGTTTGCACATGGGAGAGAAAACCTGAACCAGGGTTGTGGAAGAATCAGAAAGTGCAAACCACTGCAGGAGCCCCAGCCATCACAGAGCCCAGTTAAGACAAACCTGGCAGCATGTCTTCCTTAGGCCCCATTTCTCTGGAAGATGGGCCCTTCTCTTAACATTCACAGATCCACTGCCTTCCTTCTGTCCTGAGCCAGCTACCTTCACTTCTTTCCTGCTTTTGCTCCAAGAAATCATTCTCCTTTTAGGTAACAGAGCCAATAGCACATTTCATCATGAAGTCTACACAAGTTTTGAAGAAGGTGAGGAGGACACTAAGATCGGAAATGCTGGGTGCTGCGTAGTGGCAATCTAATATTTGTAGTCTCAGCCAAGAAAGGGAACCACTGTAAGTGAATTTGGGATGAGACATAGTAGGAAATAAAATCTCTACCATCACTGTCTGAAATGCTCACCACTTCACAGCCCTTAGCCACAGGCCTGCCTGGAAATTGGGAAACAGACCAGAAGTTATTTTACATCATTGAACCTTAGTTTCTGCATCTATAAAACTGGGATCATAAAAATAGCTGTTTGTACTTCAGAGTATTATTCTGAGAATGGAGCGATATAATGTGCAAGGTGGTGTTATTGTTATTGCACAGAAACCATCACCTCTGTTGGAGAAATTAAGAATGCATTTGGATTACACAAAGCTTGAGAAGGAAGCAAAACTAAAAAAATATCCCAAGGTTATTCCGTGATGAAATTTCCAGTCATTTCAGGGTTGATGTCATTCCATCTGATGCAGCAGACTGCAGTTTATTTTTATGTAATTAAACCTATTTAAATAATAAGATATTTAAAATAAGATACATCAGAAAAGATAGTAAGACCATCACCGGAAGTCCTTGAAATATCTTGTTTCTTATATCTAATTGATGGAATGGGAAGAGCCCTCTGGAAGGCTTGAGTTCTCCTTAGTTTTTAGGAAATTTGTTTATGTGCTGGTTGGCTTTTTCTGAATCTCCCTTACACCTCACAATCTTTTGGGAAACTGACAGATAACTGTGGTGTCAAAGCCACAGGGAGTTCCAATTCAGTTCAGCTATCAGAAGAACAGACCCTTCTAAAATTCCTTTGGCTGGCAGGGGCTGGGGATATAGCTCAGTGGAATAAGCGCTTGCCTAGCAAGTGCGGGGTCCTGAGTTCGATCCCCAGTACCACAAAAAAATAAAAAAATAAAATTCCTTTGGCTGGAAGACTTTGACCTACTACTTTATAGGTGATGTCTGCTTTGCCATTCCATTTCATCATTATTGTGTACATTTTTTACTGAATGTTACAAAGCTTCATATACAAATACGTTCACAAAGCAATTTTAAACCAAATTGAAAATAACATATCTGCTTAACAAGAGAAATGGTTAAATAAATCATATTTTTGTGATGAAGGATTATGTAGCCATTAAAAGTATATTTACACAGTGGTTATCCGTGGACACTGATAGCACTACCAGATGTCATTCTGCTGGACTGGATCAGGGCAGACTAGGAAGGCCTATTGCCCAAGATAAATCAGGTGATGCCACACACAAGTATGACTGTAATTGATACGGTCCATCTGTGCCAGGCTGGTTAGCCTCTGAACTCCATGGAAAGGTGACATTTGCAGCTGTCACAGGTAGAGCTATTGACATCAAGCAGTCACATGTAGCAAACTTCAGGGAAGTGAATGCCCCAGATCCTGTATAATCCATGCACACTTGCACCTGGGGACATCTCTGAAGTCACCCATGTACCATCAGTAGTGTCATCTGAGTAAGAATAACCAGGTCCAGGTCCCAAGGACATGGAATGAAAGACTCAGGAGGAACCCAGTTGTATGTGTCAATGGAAGCAAAGCCCTATGTGCTTGTTCTAAAGCTATCATTGAATTCGAAAGAAATTTTAGTGAAGTCATTGCTTTTATCCTTGACCCTGATGCATGGAATGGTGAAGGGCTTTTACCTCAAATCAAAGCACAGGAGAGGACTGTTTCCAAAGGGGACAAGGAGCCTTCTAGAGTAAATATCTCAGAAGAAGTAGCAGTACCTCAGCCAGACCCAGAGATTTCCCTGATAAGAAACTCACAGTCACTAGAACAGAGAAGTTCTGTTATTAATGTCCTGGCTGGGCCTTTGAGACCTTTCCTGGCTTAGGGCCCAGTGATCCTCACTCTAGATTCTGTGGGGCAGGGCTGGCATAAGGATTATTTTATCAGAAAGTCTTTTAAATATGGAGCCAGAAATGGGATTGCTGTGGTGCCCTCTAACAGTGCACCATGGGTAGGACAGGCAGCCACTCTCCAATTCATCCTAGATGACTGACCATAGTGCTCTGGTGTCATGGGTGGGGTCTTAACCAGGGCATTGGTGGTGGCACCCACCAGAGCCGTGGCAGCACCAGCAGAGTCTCTGATGCCTGCTTGGACACTGATGCAGACCATTTGTAGACTTGCACAGGTGTACAGGTGACTTCAAGTGACCCCTAGAAGTCACTGAGAGTGCCTTTGACAGAGACAAAGGATTTTATATGAGAACATGGAGCGGAGTACCAAGGAGACTGGTGGCTCCATCTTTGCCCACAGGAAGTTGAGGCTTGACAACTTATGTACAAATGGGGAAACTGAACCACAAAGTTTTATTTTAAAGAATAATTTGCCCAGAGCTAGAAAGCTATCACGTGACATAGCCAAAACTGTATCCCAGAGCTTCTTGACTTCTGTTTGTTGTATTGGACCATAAACCCTCCAGGAGGAGTCTCTAAGCAATGCCAGTGATCCAGCTGGATAGAAAATAGAATGCACCAGGCAAATAGCAAAATTAAACCCAGAAAGATATTTTGGACGATATTTTGGAGGAGTTTGCACTAATTTGGGCAATAGTGCTGTGATCCAGGGGTCAGCAAAATATACCCTGTGGCCAGATCTACTCACTGTCTGGTTTTGATCTATGCGTTAAGAATAGTTTTACAGATGAACATTCATGAATATTCATGAACATGCAGTCAATCTGATAACGGGGAGCACTAAGTTTGGGCCCCATTTAATTGAAATATTATCCCACAAAAAAGAATTCCATTCTTCTCATTAGTAGAACTGTATAACAAAACATTACATTCATTCTTGTATTTTTATTTTATCCATAAAAATGTGTTTTCTGTTTTGTTGTATAAGTACCTGTATAATATCCTTAGTTTTGCCTCTTGGCCTAGACAGTCTAAATAAATATTTAACTACTCAGCCCTTTACAGAAAAAAATGCTACCCCCTGGAATCAGTGATAGGAAACATCCATGAAGTATAATTTTTCATATACTCTCACCTGTAAAAATGTGGGGCATTCATGTTCTCTGCATATATATTTACTTAAGACAGTGTACACAACTAATGTCTAAGAAAGATAGTGAAGATAAATAGGGCTATGTAGTCAAATTGCCTAAGCTCAAATCCTAGAACAACCACTTACTAGTTTTATGACATTGTGCAAATTTCCTATACCCCATGCCTCAGTTTCCTCATATGGCAAACAGGAATAATAGTATCTATTTTATTGAATTATGGGAGAATTTAATTAATACATACAAAGTTATTAGGTACATAATAAGCACTAAATAAGAGTTAGTAATGATATATTTTAATTCATACACAACAAATAGGAATTTAAAACAAGGTGTTAATGAAACTCCTGTTTTCCTGGCATCCTTTCTTGTGGCATCTCTCATCACTCCTAGGTTTTGCACAAAAGAGACCAGAAGGTGATTCAGGTGGCTTTGTTAGAGGACAGAGGCAGGTGGCAGAGGAGACAAGTCATTGGTGCTTGGAAATAGCATGGCCTGACTTTGGGGCTGGGATAAGCCCTTTTTAAGTTAACTCTTGCTATCTTCAAAGAAGCCATCAGCATAGCTGTGTGGTTAAATTGTTCTTGAGCCTTTTCTGGGTGCCACAACCACAGGGGCTGTAAAGCTGAATCACAAACAGTTCGTGCCCTTGGAAAGCTCACGGCAGGGCAAGAGAGGACATGAAAACAAGTGTTTGTGGTGGTATCTCAGGTATCTGCAGGCACTTGCTTAGGACACAGTGGAGGTGAGAAGGGGAAATACTCAGATCTACTGGGAAAGGAGGGAATGCAGAGAACCTTCACAGGGCTGGTGACACATGGCAAAGGACTGACAGGTCAGTGGGCATGGGCATGGGCACAGGAGGGCCCACTCCAGACAGAGAGGAGCAAGAGTAGAAAACTCAAAGGCATAAGTACAACCCTTGATTTTCTGGGGACTGCAAAGGCTCAGAGACTCAGAGCAATGAGGCTGGAGGGAAAGAGCTGCGCATCAGACCACAGTGTCCTGTGTGCCAGGCCTCAGTGCCAGGCGCTGGGAAATCACTGGGGGCTTTGAAATAGAGCAGCACCACAACTGAGACGTTTGTTTCAGGAAGATCCAATCACATACAGAAATAACTTTCTTTTTTACAGCACAAGGCAGTTACCCACTCCCCAACAGGCACTGATTATAGTGTCTTTCTGGTACAACAAATATTGGAAGGCCTTTAAAATCTAAGACTTTTGGTTTTCATTATTTTAAAATATTTTTTGGCCATTTTGAATCAATGTCAATAAATGCTACTTTGAATGGTATGCTAATGAGCAATTTGAGTTCTCCTGGAAAATTGAATTTAATAAACTTGACCTACATTCATCATCAAGAGGCTTGAATGTCCGCTTTGATGCTAAAAATGAAAGCCCGTGGTTTGGGAACCTAATTCCTTACAGTGAGGTTGATTTGTGGGGGTGGGGAGGAGAATGAAAGGGTTTTCCCCGCAGTGAGTCTCATCCTTGGAGTTCTCCTCTCCCTCCATTTTTTCATCTATTCACTGAACTGGTTGATCTGCCTTTTTTTGTAAACAAGCAAATACCTCTTTTTAAAACCATTCGTTTGACATCAGTAACTAAGATTAAACTAACGTTTGTTAGAAGATAGTCTTGTACCCTAGAGGACGTGGCAGCCCCAAATAAGCAAGAACTTTGCCACGCCAAAGCTTTTGGGTTTTGGTTTTCAGTCTTCAAAGTATTTAATGCATATTCTCTGAAGAAAATACAGTTTTGTTCAGAAGATAATAAAGCCGGGGTAAATTACATTTTATCCAACCATCTAGGGGCGTTTTGGGCTATTATTTTGGAATAATTTTTCCAGTCCATTTATCTCTCTTACTGTAGGGAATGGTTCCAGGACCTTCCTCAGATTTCAAAATCCAAACCTCAAATTCCTTATGTAAAATGTCATAGTACAGTCATACCTTGGTTCACAAACTTGATTCTTTCCATAATTCTAGTTGCAGACTGAGCTGGACAAGAATGAAACCCAATTTAATGGTCGGGTTCAAAGTTGACTTCATGGGAAAGTTTGTTTTGGTGCTCCTACCATTCGGTTTGCAACCAAAATTGTGGAAAGAATTAAGTTCGTGAACTGAGGCGTCTTGGTTACTTTTCTCTCGTTGCTAGGACAAAATACCTGACACCTAGAATTAAGGAAGGAAAGGTTTATTTAGCTCACGGTTTGTAGAGATTTGAGTCTGTAATCAGCTGGCTCCAAGGAGGAGTGGCATGGCACAGGGGCAAGAGTTCACGGCAGTGGAACACTGCAACAGCAACAAGAATAGAAAGGAAGGAGGAGTAAGCCTCTTTCCCTCCCTTACATTGCATGCAGGCTGCCTGCCCTAGGGCGGGTGTAGCACTTATACCCATAACCCCAGCACTGGACCATGAATCAATCACAAACTCTAGAAGCCCACCCCATGACTGCATGAGGTTTGGGGGGCACATCTAGACACAAACCGTAACATGAGGTACTCCTGTATTTGCATATAGCCCTGTACTCCTCCTTGTGCACTTCAAATCATCTGTAAATTACTTATAATGTCTAATACGATGTAAGTGCTGTGTAAATAATCATTATACAATATTGTTAGAGAAATAACAAGAAGAAGTCTCAACATATTCAGTACAGGCTCAGTTTTCTTTCAAATATTTTTAATGTACGATTGGTTGAATCCAAGGATGTAGAATGTATACATATACAGACCCAACTGTATTTTCTTTTCTTTCTTATTTCTAACATACCCAGGAATCCCACTAAGAACCATGTTATACCTTGCCTTTTTTGGTTTAACATTATATTATAGGCATTTCCTTATGTGAGTAAAATCTCTTAGTAAACATAATTTCTAATGACTCTTAATAGTCCATAATTTGGATATGGACTAACAATCCATATTTATATGTATAACCACCACCTACAACAAACAACAAGCTTTTTGGTTTTTTTTTGTTGTTGTTGTTGGTACCAAGAATTGAACTCAGGACCTTGCACTTGCCTGGCAGGCACTATGTTGCTGAGATATATCCCCAGCCCAAACTTGCTATCATAAAGATAGCAATATTCTTTAGAATATCTTAGAGTTACAAACAACACTGTGATGAAGATCTTTTTGCAAAAAAAGAATTCAGATTATTATAGTGGAATAGATTCAGAGAAGAGGTTTGAATGAGTTTTTTATGCCCCCCCCAGAACTGGATATTGAACCTTGGACCTCATGCAAGCTAGGCAAGCGCTCTACTACTCAGCAACATCCCAGCCCCTTTATATCTATCTATCTATCTATCTATCTATCTAATATATATAATACGTATATGTGACCATTTGTAAATTCACTAGATTTAATGCAATCCAAATGTTGTAAAACCATCACCCCTGTTTCTAAAATATTTCATCATCCACACCATAAACTGTACTCACAAAGCACTACCTCCCCGATAACTCCCTGGTTCCCCCAGGCCCTGGTAATCTCTATTCTACTTTCTGTCTCTATGAATTTGCCTATTCTGGGACTTCATATAGACACAATCATACAATATTCTTCCTCCTATGCCTGGCTTATTTTATTTAGCATAAGATTTTCAAGGTCCATCCATGTTGTAACACATACAAATTCTCATACCTTTTTATGGCTGAATATTTGATTGTATCTTTTATACCATACATTCTGTTTACCTTTTCATCTGTTAGTGGGCATTTGGGCAGTTTCTACCTTTTGACTATTGTGAATAATGCTACAATAAACATTGATGTGCAAATTTCTGTTTGAGTCTCTGCTTCAGTTCTTGAGGATATAACCTAGAAGTAAAATTGCTGTATTATATGATAATTCTATATATTTAATACCTTGAGGAGACACATCATTACATAGAGACCAGAACTGAAAATTTTAGATAAAACTGGATTTTATATATAGATATGTATATATATAATCCAGTTTAATATGTATACATGTGTATATATAATTATATATATAATATATAATTATATATGTATATATAATATATATTTATATATGTATATATAATATGTGTGTGATTATATGTGTGTATACATACATATATATAAGAATGATAAAGAGGCACTCTCACCATAAACACACAAAGTGCATCAAAAGATTGGTGAACCATTACATGTTTCTATGTTTGCGGTTTTAAATAAATGCTTAGCAAATGCATTATCACTTTTAGTAGTTTTCCATTTTTACCAACATTTTATTAACCAACAAGTCATATACCAGGCATCAACCATGTATGTGAAAGCAGTGGTCTAAACACTGTAGATTTTAGGAAAATGTTCAACAAATATATGAGTGGTTTTTTAAGTGTATTCTGTATTCTTTTGAGAGATGTGTGAAAATCTAGGAAAACTGTTTCTTTTTCACCTATTCAGAAGTGTTTGGTAAGGAAGTACCATGAAGGGTAAAGCCCTATTCTGTGTTCTACATAAATGAGTGTCGTATTAACCAAGCCAAGGGAAATGCTCAAGAAATATCAGGAGTCATGTCCCACAGCAGTGGAGTATTAACTTTCAAATGACTTGGTAATAAGTAGTAGGTATCTATAGACTCTTAATCCTTGAGGGTCACTATAGGGCTTGCATATACTTTTAGAAGGTTGGGGCATTTCAGTTAATGTCTTGGTTCCCTTCTGCCGTTGTAAAAAATCACCACATATTTACTGGTTGAAAACAACACTGAGATACTACAGTTCTGTACTATAGCCAGAGGTTTACAGTGAGTCTTACAGGTTAAAAACAAGGTGTCAGCAGGGCTGCGTTCTTTTGTGGAGGCTCTATTATTAATATCTTTTCCGTCTACAGTCTAAAGGCTACCACATTCCTTGGCTTGGGGCCCTGCTTTCCGCATCTTCCAAGGCCATTTCTCCATCTCCAGTTTCTGTCATCACACTGCTTCTCTCTCTGACCCTTTGGCCTTCCTCTTATAAGGACCCCTAGGTGACAGTGGACCCGCTCAGAAGATCCAAGATCATCTCCCCTTATCAAGACCCTGAGGTTAATCACATCTCCAAAACCTCTTTCACCACATGAGGTGACATAATCACAGGTTAGGATTAGGGTGTGAAGTGTTCGGGTGGTGGGCATTGCTTAGGCCACTACAGGTGAGTAAGATCTAAGAGAAGGAGCATGTGACAGAAAGAGCATGTAGAGAGCATTTGTCAATTTGACACCTGTTGGGCAAACACGCTTTGCTATTTGGGATGAAGTCCAAGGAAAATGTGAAACAGGCTCCTCTCTCCCTTAGAAGGAGGTACATGACCCCAGTGTGGTGATTTGATGTTTGCACTCTGTATTTTGACTATATTGCTTTACTTTTCTCAGTTTCTCTTGAGCTTGCATTTAGGTACCTTATTAGAACAGTCACGCGAAGCTCACTATTATGATTACTTCAGGGACATTGCCGAGAAGAAATTTTACTTGACTGCACCCTTCACATTGGGAAACTGCTGTTAGAATTCATTACCAGAAATACCTTCTATTCTTTTGAGCATGTGCCTTACTTTCAATTTACAGAGGTGGTGATTCCTGGAATCAGGTATTTCTCAATCCTTATTGTGTTCTGTGAAATTGAGGCCAGTTTACAGAGGTCTGCGGGTGCAAATTAATCACACCTCTCTTTCCTTCAGTGCTGGAAACTGACCAAAGGCAGAATTGAGTGCCGCAGTGAAGTTCACGGTCAGTATCAGCTTTGCTGTCTCAAGCACAGACATTTGTAAACTTTGATGGACATGTAGGTTGTACATCTTTGTTCGGGAAAATTTGCAGGTATCCCGTGTTCCGCCTTGACCTTCAACACTGAATCTACAAGTCAGGAACAGTGTAGTGGAAAATAGTTGGCCTTCCCTGAGCACACTCACAACTCCCCCACCTTGGGAGCTGTGGTTTGCCTCACACTTACAGAACAAAGACAGAAAGATCCAGAGAAGAGAGAACCTACAATTCTAGACCTAAAGTTCCTACCATTAGCAAGCAAGCAAACAAGTACAGACACCGCCAGGAATATATTCCTTGGAGTCCTTCCTGGGAAATGAGGATATCCATTGCTTTTATACACACGCGAGAGCAGAGATGCCAGCAATGTTTTCCCTAAGAAATATGTGTTCCTGGCTCGGGGCCTTGGATGCTCTGCCTCCAGACCTCACATGGCTCGCTGCTAAGGCATCATTCAGGGTCCAGCTCAGCTGTTACTCTTAGAGTCGCTTCCACCTTGGTCAATCTGATGTAGCCCCCTTCTACCCGCCCAGTTCCCTCACTCTCCGTCTCATCACCCTGCTCCCTTGTCTTTGTGGCGCGGACCACTGTCTGAAATGACTGCATTCATATGTATTTTTGCCACATCATCCTCCCCTTCTAGGATGCAAATTCCATGGAAGGAGGGAGTTTCCCTATACTGTCCTTTGTTGGTATCTCCAGTGGTCAGCCCAGTCTCTGGCACACAGGAGAGCTGACAGTTAGTGTTGTTAAATGAATGAAAGACCCTGCCTGGACCAAGGCACAGACTCCCAAATGCCCATTTATTCAACTCTAAGCCTTAGCAGGGCTCCCCTCTGCCATCTGTTTCTTACCCATCTCTTCTTTCCCACCCTCCCCACCCTGATGTTCAGGCCCTGAGACAGTTTGATGGCAACAGCTGCTCTGTCTCCCGGTGTCTGTCCCACCCTGCCTGCCACCAGGGATTTCTCCTAAATTTTACCCCGCTGCTTCCCTGTTGGAAGCCTCGCATTCGGTGCCACTCCACCCAAACCAATAGGCTGATGTCCAGGACAGTGGAGCAGAGGAGCACCCCCAGGAATATAGTAGAACTGGGGCGGGGGTAAGGACAAGCAGCTTGAAAGCAAAGTATGGCTTTCTCTTGCTGCTCTGCTTTGTTTTGTACTCATGATATTTAATTTTCTGTGTGTCAAATATTGTTGAGGAAAATCTGAGATTTTGTGTTTAATAAGTGGCCTAGGGAGTAGTTTTTTAAGTGTTAAGAGAGATACAAAATGTTCTCTGTCCTAAACAGGTCCTGAAATCTCACCCTATAATACTGTTACCTGTATGTCTCCTCCCTTCTGACCTCTGCTTGGAAAGCTCATGGTCTCTTCAAAAACTAACTCGAAGGCCATGCCTGGGACAGTCTCACCTATGTTCTCTGTGACAGTTAAATCTTGACTGTTGACTTGACTGGGTGAACAGATGCCTAGCTTATTAGTAAAGCACACCTGTGGGTGTATCTGGATGGGTCGTAGGACCATGACCTTGGGAACTATATCTGATTGCTGACCCTCTCCTGTCTGGCTCTTTCTTGCTTCTCTGCTTTCTGTCTTCTGTGAGTTGAGCAGCTTTCCTTAATCATGGCCTTCTGCTGTGATGGCTCTGTCTTAGATCCAGCTGACCATGGACTTCAATCTCAGAAACTGTGAGGCAAATAAATCATTTCCTGTTTAAGTCACAGGTGTCAGGCAGTTTGTCACAGTGACAGAAAAGCTCATCAGTACATTCTCTTTCTCTGCTAGAACCAACTACCCACTGTGTAGGCCCCGTAGTGCTGTGTTCTCAGCTCTGGTGGTTCAGTATTTTGTGCTTATTTGGATCTTCCATCAGATGAGTTATCATCTGAGGGCAAGACACTCAATAAATACTTTTTTAGTAAATAATGAGCCGGACTTGCCCAACCTTCCCCTGAACAAGGCAGGACTGAGTCCAGGTCCATATCAGGGTTGCACCTACGTGTGCCTGCAGTTCACAGGGAAACTCAGAGGTACACAGAGCAGCTATAATTTTGCTATAATATTGATATAAGCTGGTTTTGTCACTTGATCTCCTCTTTACAGATTAAAAAAAAAAAGCAAGCTTCAAAGAAGCTCAAGGGACTTGACCAATGTCTTACTCATCTTATCTGTGCCTAGAAGCAAACATAGCTTACAAAATCATCTTTGTCCATTCAAGAAATATTTATTGGTACTCTCATGTATGCCAAGGACTGTATCACCCCTTCCAGAGGCCCCCTGGATGGTGGAGGAGATATCCCTATAACCAGCCACAACAAGATAGTTCAGGAAAAGTGCGTTTGACCCAGCTTGGAGGTTAGAGGAGGCATCTTGGAGGACTGACAGCTGAGTGCAGTCTCCAAGGCTGTGGAGAAGTTGGACAGGCAAGGGGCCAGAGAGAGAGATGTTCCAGGAAGAGAAGATGAGCTGGAAACCTGGGAAATAGGGCCCCGGGGGGGCGGGGGGAATTGCAAGTACTTGCTGAGAATTTGGTGTGTGTTGTTGCCAGCTCTGGGGTTACCATGAAAACAGGGACCCTCCCCTCAAGGAATTTACAGTAAAAGATTTGTGAAAAGTGAACTAATAACCCTTCGCAGCATTGTGTTCTGTTTCACCTTGGAGACAGGAAGTGCGCCCCCCAGGACAGTTTGAATGTGGTTCTGCATACTCGCCTTTCTTCTCTTCTGGGGACATCTCAGTCCTTGTGGTAAGTCCCACCACTCCAAGGGTTCTATCAGTCCTCTGGAACAGTGTTAGTGACTACCTCAAAGACAAAATCAGAGAAACAGATTGGTGGCCTGGAAGATTGCGTCCTCTACTGTTATTCTCACCACTGCTGGCACCAGGGACTCTAACAAAACCTCGAGTCAGAGGTAGAGCTTGTCCAAAGGAGAAAGTGCTTCCAGGCAGGGATGGCGGCTCTGGTCAGGGACAGGGGACAAGAGACCCTTTTCCACTGGGTTACCAGAGAAAGTTGCTGCATGCCGCAGTGAGTTCAGCTCCCAGCATCTTAGCCTGATAACTCCTAAGCCTTTCAGGTCCTGGGACCACAGAAAGGTGCTTAAAGGCACACAGGTGGGTGGCCCAGGGACATGGAGCCATCCAGCTGAATGTGGATCCCAGGAGGCAGCATCTTCCCAAGTAGTTATGTCTCTCCCCGTTTGTTCTAGTGCCAGCTCTGTCTCCCACCCCAGAATGAATGGCATCTCTTTGTGGAGAGTCAGCGAGAATATGACTCTTTTCTGGTACACAAACAACAAGCAGAGTGAGATAAACATCTGAGGGTTCACTCAAGCAATCCTGGATGCCGACTCTGGACGTCAAAGGGACTCTTGGCTCCCCTTCTAAAAGCTGTCTTTCCCCACAATCTCTCTCAGGTTTTCCATACAAACCTGAAAACTCTGAAACGCTCTTTCCCTCCTGCCCACAATGGGACAATCAGTTCATTCCTGGCTCACTCCTGGGCTCTTCTGGGGGCTTATAATAGAAATTCAGTGACGTTGTAAGAGTAGAAACTGACAGACGTACAGTCTAGGAGGTGGTGGCAGCTCTGTTTTAAAGAAAAGGTGACTGTGTGGAGAGAAAAGGCAACGACTGAAGGCACAGAGTAGAACGAGTGAGGAGAGCAAGTGAGGAGCATCCCTGGGTAAGATCTGGGTTCCTGCTGTCTCTGGCTCACCAGTGGTTCTGGCCATACCATCTCCCCCTTGCTTAAGAAACACTTTGTGTTCACATAAACCTTTCCCTTGTGTCTGGGGTGACTGAGTGATTTATTGTCCGAACCAGGATATTTTAAAAATGAAAAAGATCACTACTAAAACTACTCTGGGACAAAAGATATGACCTGGGATGATCCCAGACTTTTATTCAGCCTCCTTATACAAGGATAACTAACACAAGGATGGAAACAACTAAATGGTCAGTGTTAAGGTCCAGTCAGTGGTCCTCAGGGTACACTACTGAGTGGGGCCGAGTGGGAAGTCCTTAGGTCCCTGGAAGTGTGGTCTTGAAGAGAACTGTGGGACCTCAGTGCCTTCGCTTGCTTTTGCTTCCTTGTCATAAAGTTGAACAGTGTTCTCTACCACGTACTCCCCACCCTTACCATCCATCACCCCCAACAGAGAGGTCCAAAGCAATGGATCCACCCAAGGTAGGACTGGAACCTCCAGAACTGTGAGCTTTTTAACCCATAAGGCTTTTCTCAGATAAAACATATTATTTCAGGTATTTTATTGTAGCAAAGGAAAGCTAACAGAAAATTTATCTCAAGGGTGGGAACCTTGACTATTGGTAGACCTGCTAATGTGGAAGAGTTTTAGAATGGCTTTATGGGAGGAGTTTTGGAATAATTTGGAAGAGCAGGCCAGAGAAAGCTTAAGATGCTATAAGCAGAATTTAATAGGCGATTCTGGTAAGGGCTCAGAAGACTAGGATATTGGTAGAAGTGTGGCCAATAAAGGCTGTGCTGATGAGGCTGCAGATGGACATGCGTACTCTAGTGGAAACTGGACTGCAGGCCACCCTTGTCACACCAGAAGAAAAAATTGACTGCATTTTGTCCATTCTCTGATACTCTGTGGGAGGCTGAGCTTCAAGGTATGCACTAATTTATCTGATGGAGGAAATTCCAGGCAGTAAAACATTCAGGCTGCAGCACGAGTATTATTTGCTGGCTTTAGCCAAATTTACAGTGTGAACTGGAAACAAAAAAGAGAGTGAAAAGACTTGGAAAGCTTTCAGCTCGGGAAAAGAAAAAGGAGTGCCAAACGCACTGCCAGGGAGGGTGCAGTTGCTGAAGAGATTAGCAACCATAAGAAGAAGCCAAATTCTTTGCATCAGCACAATAGGAAAGATCCCTGGAGGGCATTTCAGAAATCTGCAGCACTGCCCCACCCATCCCAGGCTCAGAGATGCAGAAATATACATTGGTTTCAAAGACTTTCCAGAGCAGAATAGTTTCAGAAAACAGCCCCAGGGTGCCCTCCATGCCCTGCCTCAGAATTTATTTCTCTTATTCAGCTAGCCAAATGTTCTAAGCCTGCTTCAGCCTTGGTTCAAATGGCTCAGGCACAACTCATGCTGGCAGCACATCTTAGCATCATGCACATAATGAGGGTTTTGTAAGCATGCAGAATGCAAGAGTTATGGGGTCATTATGGCTTCCACCAAGATTAAAAAAAAAACAGCCTGAAAGGTCAGGGAGTTTGTGACAGGATTCAAGACTGTGCAAGCAGCTCTTAACAGGGTGATGTATGTGATTAGATCTAGGTTGCCATGACCCACATAGACCAGACCAGACCTTCTGACTCGAGAAGGATTTTTATTATAGAGGAGCAAGGAGTAGAGCTACCCAGTGGACTGGGGCAGCTGCGAGCTGTGTAAAGCACAAGGTTTTTAAGGCTTTTTTTTCAGGGAGAAGGGGTGGTGTGGTTATGAGCTGCTGTAGCTGACCAGCAGCACATCTGGTCCTTGTGGCCTTTGCAGTCTGGGAGGTGAGCAAGATAAGGGTGGGGGTGACCTTCACGGGCTGGTTGGTCCTAGGGAGTTAGGCTGGAGCTGCTTTTTTTCTCTTGCAAAGAGTGGGGGAGCTTTGGAGTAACTGGGTGTCTTATCAGTATGGAGCTGTGAAAGTGAAGCTTAAGGTACACAGTGACCCACAGGAAGGCAAACGTGCTAACAATGTCCAATGCCTATCAAGAAAAGCTGCATACCTCAGAGCCAGTGCAAGAAAGTGGCCAAGTGGGATGCAACCAGCAAAGCTGCCGTGGGACTGCCCAAGTCCTTGGGAGCCCGCACTCTACAACTTTGTGCTCCTCATGCTAGACATGGAGCTTTAGGGTTTAATTTTGACATGCTGGGCTTTCGTCTTGCTTTGGGCCAGTCCCTCCTTACTATTTTTCTATTCCCTCTGAGGCAGGAGATTAGTGTGTGGCCAACCATCTCGCCAAGTGGACATGCCAGGACACGCACGGAAAAATAGTTCCTCTCCATAAGGGCTAGCTTTGGTTCTTCTCAGGAGAACTCAAACAGGCTTTTGGTATGATGGCCTAGACTTGACCTCAGCCTGAGAAGCAATACAAAAGATGGCTGCCAATAAGCTCTTGGCCACCGTGTTTTCTCTCTCTCTCAGTGGCTCCCTCTCACTCTCCACAGTATACTTTTCCAGTTTAATTGGCCTACACATACTCTGCAGAGCATATTTATTTTCTTAATAAATGTAAAACCTCACTACCTTTTGTGCATGTTTTGTCCTATTCTTTGCTCAGGACAAGAACTTAGAAAGAATTTATAGAAGTCCCCAGCACCCCAAAACCTTGTAACACTCTCTTTTGAACTAGGAGTGTTTACCCTGTTCCTGTCCCACCACTGTATTTCAGAAGGATAAAATTTTTGTTTTTTATTTTTAGAGGAGCTCAGACTTAGACTTTTGAGCATTGCTAGAACAGTTAAGACTTTGGGACTCTTGGGTATGGACCAAATGAATAGCTTTTGCACTGAGCGACGGATGTTTGGAATCCCAGGGTAAAATGTGATAGTTTTTATTCCAAATGTGTCCCCAAGGTAACTGTGTTAAAGGATTTTCCTCTAGGATGGTGATGTTGGTGGGGGGGGGAAACCTGTAGGAAGTTGGGTCCAGTGGGAATCCTTAAGTCACTGGGGGTGCGCCCTTCAAGGGGACTGGGTGGTCTCAGTTCCTTTTTTTTTTTCTTAGATGATGAGGTTTGCCCCGTCATGTGTTCTCCCACCTCATAGCCATTTGGCACCTCGTCTAGGGCCCCATAATGATGGATCCCCTTGGTCTTCTACTGGAGCTAAATAAACTATGAACTAGATAAACCTTTTCACATAGAAGTCAATTTTCCCTGGCATTTTTTGTGATAGTGATGGAAACTAACATGGAGGAAAACCCACGGGGTAGGGACAAGACTGATTCCCACCCTACCTGTGATCTCAGTAAGGACAATTTCCTCTTCCTGGACCTCAGTCTCTTCAATCAGAGAAGGGAAAAGGACGCATGTGTGAATGGCGATATTCCCATACATTCTGCTCATCTGTGTAAGATCCTGATGCCTCCTAAATTACATCCTCCTGGGTATTTTTAGAAAACTTTCCCTTGCCATTTACTTTGACCATGATCAACCCTCCTTAGCTGAAGTCAACAAGGAGTTCTTGGAGTGTCTGGATGTAAGGCAAAGGATGCAAGGTACTCTACCTCCTGCTGAAGCTCTAAGGGTGGCCTGCCCTAGTTAGCAAATGAAGAGCCACTGACTGGAGCTTGTGGATGTCAAGAAAGAACTTGCCCCTTAGAGAGGAAAAATCCAGCACTTCTAACCCTACCTGGCGCTGTTTAAAGAATCAGGCTGGTCAGTTTTCCAGGACACATGGAGAAAAGGAGACACAGAAGGAGAAGGCAAATGCTTTCTTGTGGAGCCAGCCTCTCTCTTTAATATTCTCCTTCTCAGAATTCCAAAAATGTACAAAACAGGGTAGGAGTGGCTCCATCCTCCAGGGTAATTTAGAGTGAGCTGTCAGGGTGTGTCCCAGAGAATGCATCCTCAGGTACAAATCTACCAATGACTCTGGCCTCTTCAAACATCCCAGCCTCTTAGTATTCTACCCTTTGCTCTCAACAAAACCCAGGAGAAGGCATGGCCAGGGTGGACTTCACCATAGAAAGGGCTGTTGATCTAAGGAGTGTTAGGGTGAGAAAACATCTATAAAGCCAGCATGGCAAATTCCTGGCTCATTTGTCCACTCCCAGAGAGCATACACCCTTCCCTGAACCTGGAAATGATATAAAAGTTCTAGCAAATGGGCAAAGGTCCATAGCTGGTCTGGGCAATTGAAATTTGCATGTCTGGGGTGGAAGATTGTTGGTGAAGAGAGGGAAGACATGGAGGTTAGTCAAAAGAGGTCACTGTAAGTACAGATCCTTGTTGCATCCTTGGTAGAGTCCCTGTAATATAATGACTGCAGCTGGAATGAACCTCCCCAAGTCCCCCATACCTAGTCTTGGTTGCAGGGTTTCTTGCCTCAGCCAGGCTGAGGTATATGGGACATAGCTCATAGCCATCATTTACTATTCTATCAGTTCAGTGGCTTTGACTGCCCATCAGTCACCCTTGCAACTCTGATGCTTCATACTCTTGTCCCCTGTCCATGCAAATCAAACACATCTTCCAAATCAGGCCCTTGATTCTAGGAAGACCAAATTTTATACTTGCATACTCCTTCGTCATTCTTGCCTCTACCTACCTAGAGCCCTTTGCCTCTTCCCAATCTCGTCTGTCTTTTCAGACACTTCCTTGAAGCCTTTCCTGATGACATCAGGTCATATTAATTTCGTTTGTAATACACAGGACCAATTTTCCAGTTGATCTCATATTCTTTACTATTGACTGACCCATGGCTGGTCTTCCCAGTTATAGGGTGTATGGGATGGAAACCACCTTCTGTTTATTCATAACCATACTTCTCCCATCCAGATGCCAAACTCAAAGTAGATGTTTAACAGATTCTTATCAATGATTACATTTCCTTACTGAGTTGAATTGTTTGGGTTCCTTAGATGTTGCTGTATGTTAGGGGTTTCTAATCTCAGAAATGAAGGTCTGCACAGTAGAAGAGTGGTATTCTGAGTATTGGAAGACTGCAAAGACATGATAACAAAAGGCTTCTAGGTGAAGGCAACTACACACATTTTATCCCAATAGCAACTGCTCATATTTGAGGAAGAGTTGTGCCTGTACATGTGAGAGAGAAAGAGTAGCCACTGAGCACCAGGACTGCTTGCTGCAGGTATGGTTAGTAACCCCTTGCTGTAACAGTATAACAGGACCCTGTGACTTGACAGCCTCCAGTTTGAAACCAGGGGGATATGAAATCCATACAAGTATATAATCCAGGCATCTTCTGCCTCTGCTGCTATAAATGTTGATTGCATTTAAGGTATTTGCAAAACAAATGAGATGGTACAACAGAAAAGAAGAAGTTGGGTAAAATTCGCACAATCACAATGATTATACAATACCCTTGATGATTATGTAATAACAACATTTTTATTTTCAGTAATGGGGATTGTTATAGTTTAAATCTGCAGTGTGTTCCTAGGTTGGCCTTTGGGCAGGTGATTGGATCATGGGGCTGGGGGGGGCTCTTCTCGGGTGTTTTAATGCACTGGTGAATTCAGTGGCTGAGTGTCCCTCTAGAAGGAGGGGACTGGTTGGAGGTGGTCACTGGAGGTGTGACCTGGAAGGGCGCATCTCCCGTCCCAGCTCCTCCCCTCTTTCTCTGCTTCCTGGCTGTTAAGATGTGAGCAGCTCTCCTCTGTTATACCTTCTGTTGTAGTTTGGGGTTTTGCAAGGGGAACAATACAATACAGGACACGTATTTTATAAGATTATTTATAATGGTCACCCAAAGAATCATACACAAAGAGAGTGCAGGAGATCTGTCCACACACTAAGACCAAGGAATCTAGCTGAGAGCCTGGATCCAATGGCAATGTCCCGCATGCGTCCAGCTGAAGACGTAGAGCCCATAACAATGCCTCCCACGAGTCAAACTGGAGGCTTAGAGCCCATAATAATGTACTGTGCAGGCCTGCTTCATGGATACGTATTGGGAAGGCCCAAAGGTCAGTAGTGGAAGCTAGAAAGTCTGTGCCAGTGGGATAAAGGATCCATGCTAGCAGGCTGAAGGATGTAAACTAGAGCCAGGAAATGACACTCAAAGTAAGAACCAGACCTCCCCAGAAAAGTCCCACAGCCATCCTCAGCAACAGTGAGGTCCCGAGCACCTCCAATGGTGAGGAAAGCCAAGTTCCCATCAAGAAGACCAAAGCAACAAGCTTCTCCAGGAGACTGGCAGAGCATCATCTTCCCCTCCAGAGCCAGGAAGTGATGCTCAAAGTGAGGACCAGAGCTCCCCCAAAGTGAACCGAAGCTATTCTCAGCAACAACAAGGTCCCAAGCTCCTTGGATGATGAGAACAACCAACTTCATCAGGAAAGCCAGCATGACAAGCTCCTCCAAGAGAACCAAAAGCTCCTTACAGCTCCTAAGAGCGTGCGACAGCTTCTACCAGCTCCCAACAGCCTCTCTTCTTCTCCACTTCTGCCTCTTATGCTGTTGGCAACAGTCCTCAGGGGGCCTCCCATGCCCAGCACCACACTGGTTCAATTCAGCTGCGGGTTACAAGCTGAACACCAATTGTCGTCCACCACACCTTGTACCATGTCTTTTGTCTCTTGGAGCCAACCAACCATGGACTAAAACTACTGAAGCTATGAGCTCAAATAAACCTTCCCTCCTTTAATTTGTGGGAGCCAGAAATTATGTCCCAGCCATGAGAAAATGACTTAGATAAGGATTGAACTTAGGACCTCTGCATTGAGCTACATCCTGAACCCTTTTTAAACTTATTTTAATAGCATCTTGCTAACTTAGTAAGTTGCACAGGCTGAGCTCAAACTTGCAGTCCTCCTGCCTCAGCCTCCCAGAGTGCTAGGATTGCGGAAGTGCACCACAATATCCAGCTAATAACATATGCTTGAGCACTAATTGCCAGGTGCTTCTATTCACTGTACCTATCAGTTAAACTTCACAGGAGACTGAAGTATCACTGTTCCCCAGGAATAAGCTGTGGGTAGAAGACATTATGGAAGAAAAGGAAGGAGCCGAAGCACACATGTGGGTAGATGAAGAGCAAAACAATCACAACAGATAACCAAACTGCAGCAGATCTATCCAATAGAATATTATTCAATCATAAAAAGGAACAAAGGACTGAGACACTGAACATCAAAATATGATGTTAAATGAAACAATGCTGTCAGCAAAGGCCACATATTGTATGATTCCATTTATCCAGAGTATGCAAATCCATAGGGACAGAAAGCAGATCAGTACCCGGAACTGGGAGAAGAAGGAGTAGGGAGTGACTGATTAGCAGGTGCAGAGTTTCCACTGGGGTAAGGAAAAGTTCTGCAACTAGACAGTACTTATGGCCACATAACATTGTGCAAATGCTCAGAGCCATTGTACCGCACACTTCAAAAGTGGTACATTTTAGGTTATTTCTATTTTACAACAATTTGAAACAAAAATACCAACAACAGCCCATAGGGAAACATGGATCCAGGGGCCAGGGGTGACCATGCAGCCAGAGCCCGCTGGGAACTTGTGACTCAGGTGGGATGGCTTCTGGATTTCTTCATCCTGGATTGAGGTCAAGCTACCATCACCTAAGACCCGGCCATCATCTCACCTTGTAGGCATTGATCTAAGGTCTGTAATTCTGTGAAAGGTTCACCATGGAGCCTAGCAGACAAACATGCCCCGGTGGAGAGCAGGCATAGAGAGTCTAGAGCACCAGCAGCTCTCGAATCGCAAGCCCCCCTCTGGCCACAAGAAACTCCAGCCCTCTTCTCCCCTAGTGAGTCAGCATCCATAAGAAAGTCCCCTCCAACTCCTTTGGCCTCAAAAGCAAACCATATGCACCACTAGTTTTTCTTCCCAGCAGCAACAGAGCAGATGCGATTCCTCGGCAGTCCTGTCTTCGAGAACTGCTTTCCATAATGCCTTGAAAACAGTGATTATTGCTAAGAAACTAGCTGCCCCCCTCCCTGAGTCTAAAGAGCTTCCAAGAGATGTGGTTAGGAAATCTGGCTTGCTGGAGCGCAAGGAGGGAAGAGGAGGACTAGTCTCAGGGTGGTCCAGGGCAGTACCACTACATCTGCTCTGTGCTGGCTTGTCTCACCTCTGCCACAGCAAAGCTGGTGACTAGGAAGAGCCACCCGGATGGCGTGCTTGTCACTACATCTGTGCACGCAAGGACACATGGCTATTTGATGTACTCTACATTCTTTCATTTGCAAGGGAGAGCTTTTTTTCCTCCCCTAATGGAGTTAAGCTTCTTTTTAAAAACACACACAGATCAATCAATTTCTTTTGTGGATTCTAAGAGATGCTTTCTTCAGTTCAGAAATTAGCAACAGCTGGGGAAGCTATTCGGAAGGCAGAGAACAAAGACTTGCAATTATTTATAGTGTGGGGTGGGAAGAGAGAAAGATGGAGAGGAAGAAGATGGTGCAACCGGAGAAAAAAATAGGAGCTGGAGGAACCAGAGCAGAGCAAACTCCCTGGATTCTTTCCTCAAATACTGAGGCCTCTTTAGATCTCTTCAGTCATCTTCTCCTCCGTCTTTTCTTTGCCAGCTTTTCATCTGGGCCACCCATCCCCAAAGCCACCGCCTACCTGCATAGCCTAGATCTATCACTGCTGCTCACTGCCTTACTCCAAACGGCCTGTCTCTAATGTCCCATCACAGGGAGATTCTACCTGCTTTGTAAAGAAACATCTGACTGACCTGAGGCAGAGCAGGTCACCTCATGGCACCCCCATCCCAGATAATGCAACCTATATCCTCTGGGCATGATGATGTCATTCACAGGAATGACCAGAATTTTCGATGCTACTGTAGACAAATGACAGGTGGGGTTTTTATTGTGACCGCAAGTTGTAGGGCATAAGGGGCCATCCGTGAGACATTGCTGAACACAGGCAGAGTGAGACTCTCTCACAGTTGACTTTTCCTGGGGCCCCCTCTGTGGCCACATTCAGACCCCTGTTCACCTGAGTACGGTGGGGCAATTCGATTCTCTAAATTATCTGCCATCAATACTACAGCTTGCACCTGCAGCCTGGGGCAAGCTCCAGTGAGACTCAGGTGACCAGTAGGGACTTCCTGCTCCTTCTCAGGGGGACCAGTTGGCCCGCTAGAAGGAAGTGAGTCAGCTGTGACCAGGAAACAATTTTACTGAGCTCACACTGGTGATGTCGGGTAAATTTTGGAGCTGCCACAGGGCGTGCAACCCAAGAAATACACTCTAAATTGAATGCATGCAATTTCTGACTCCTGTGTCAGCTTTACAGAGTAGCCTTACATCTAGAGAGGCAGAAAGTAAATCAGTGGCTGCATGGAAGTAGGAGGGAATGGAACTTACAGATAAGCTGGGAGTGACTGCTAATGGGGACCCGGTTCTCTCAGAGGTGAAATGTTCTAAAGCGAACTATAGTGATGGTTGCACAACCCTGTGCTTAGAATATGCTTTAAAAATTGAATTATACACATTAAAATTGGATGCTTTAAATAGGTGAACTGAGTCAGGCACAGAGACACAAACCTATAATCCCAGCTACTCCAGAAGCCAAGGCAGGAGAATCACAAGTTCAAGGACAGCCTGGGCAATTTAGTGAGACCCTGTTGCAAAACAAAACATTTTTAAAGGGCTGGAGATGTAGTTAAGCACTCCCTGATACCTTAAAAAAAAAAGGTGAATTGTGTACATATGGGAATTACTTTTCAAAACAACTATTACTTGTTTTAAAGCCTTGTCTTTCCTTCCAAAAACAATTTGATATTAACAGTCCCCTGGAGACAGGCTTATAATATTCTTATTTCTGTGGTGCTGAGGAGTGAATCCACAGCCTTGGCATATACTAGACAAGTGTTTTACCACTGAGCTACATCCTCAGTCTAAAAGAAGTTTATAGGCAACGTGACCCCACCACTCTCTTCATCCCATCAATCTTTTTTTAGCTGCTGTCTGCAAATGTTCTTTTATGAGACAAGGCCTCTCACCATGCAGTCCAAGTTGGCCTTAAACTTGCTACGTATCCCAGGCTGGCCTTGAACTCATGATTCTCCCGCCTTAGCTTCCCAAGTGCTGAGATTACAGGTGTGTGCCACCATGACAGCCTTCAAATGTTCTTAAATTACTCATCTGTTTTTTGTCACTTGTATCCAGTGTTTGCACATAAATGTTTATCAGCTGTCAGAAAGGAAAAGGGAAAAGCCATAGTTGTGGCATTTGCCACATCTCTCCCACCGCTGCGAATGTCAGGCTGCTGGTCTAACGACATTGATGGTAGGGCTGAAAACCCCAGCAGGGTACCGCTCTTTATGTAGCATTTCTAACCTAATGGAAATAATCTGAGAATATAGGTAATAATAAAACAGGAAAATAATGAAGAATGGGTGAGTTTTGAGTATGGATCACCTTTTTAAAAATATATTTAATTGTAAGTTTGTGTAACTTCCTTTCTAATACTGGCTATGTTTAACTACCAGCCTACAAACTTCCTGAAAAATTGACAATCAGCCTTCCAAGCTTGTATGGCCACTGCTGTATGCCTGGCCTCTGACCCCAAACTGATTATTTCTAAGAAGGCAGCCTGGATGCTCCACATGGGCATGGACAGTGTCCAGCTTGTTCATCACTAAATCATCTCTGTGGCCTGGTGGCCATCATGTCCTAGGTGCACCCAAGGCATGCCAGTTGCAAGAGACAGCCAGGGACCATCTTTGTAAGCATGGTAGGATTTAATGGGTGCTTGGTAATGATTGGCTGCTAGCAATGCTGGCCAAGTGAATGATGAAAGAATAATGGAATAAGAGAGAATGTGATGTGTACAGGCCATTGGCTTCTTTGTCTTTATAAGTTAAGTAAATTCATATATCTGTTCTGCCTTGGGACAGGGCAGGCTCTCTCCTTGTTGGAGGAAAGTGGAAGAAGATGAAGAGGGGCTGCATGAAGCAGGAAGTATTTTTAGAAGAATTAGGGCAAAGAAACTGGCCCAGACCCTATAACCTACCGAAGAGAAACACAAATGAAGAAAGGAGGTAGCATGGTGTGAGGCCAGGGTTTCCAAACTCTCTTTGACAAATGTCCTTCATTGATGAGTGGAAGAACTTTCCTCCTGGGCTAGGGGGTATCTTGAGGTAGTATGAGCTTAGCATCTGAGTGGCCCTGGGTTCAATCCCCAGCACCAAAAGCAAACAACTCCCTTCTTTTTTCAGAGATTCTGATCTTGATCTGTCCCTCCTCCAGGGAGGTATAACCATGACCTTAGAATGAGAATCCTTTGGGCTCAAACCTCCTTGTCTCCCCACCAGCCCAGGGGTGTTGCAGTCTTACTGATGAAATGCAATATTTTTGGTTGGTTGGGCTTAGAATCACCACATGGAAGGCTGAACCCAGGGGCAGTGGGCAGCACACCTGCCCTTCAGGTACCACGTCTGGCTCCCGGCACCTGCTGTTTAACTTGCTGTGCCACCTTTGACACGCTGCCACCCCTCTCTGGGTCTCTATTTCCTCACCTTTAATATCCTCACCTGGAAGGAGGAAAATTAGATGGTTTCAAAGTTTCTGCTCAGTTCTAACATTGCATGAGCCCAAGTTCATGTTTCATCCTGACCCAGATTTTAAAGATAATGTACTTAAAATAATACAAAATTTGAAAGTGATCAGTAATCTCCTCCGCTTGGAAATGTCATCGCTGGCAGTGTCTTGGTGGGTGTTGAGGGCTATTTTGGTGCCAGGGTGTTCAGAAAGGGAGGCAGAGAGGGTGGGGAGATAACCAATTCTGTCACCTCCTCAGGACTCCTGAGGCCAAGTCGATGCTGGTCTTGAATGCCTAATGCAAACAGCTGCGAGTTGTGGAGGTGCATTAGAACTGGGACATGAATAGCAGCCACTTTATTTTGCTGAGTGCCTGTTCAGGGCCTCGGACCTGACATCGTCTTTCTCTGGTTCTCTTCTCTCTCTACAGTTTCTCAAAGTATGCAGCATGATGGCCCCCTGTGTGTAAGTGATCAGAGAAGCCACTTGCTCAGGTCAGCAGAGCTCCAGGGGCCAGGGGCCAAAAGTAGCTCTGACTCTTTGGTCAGTCTTCTTCCACAAGGCCCCTGGTTGTAAAGTGTGGCCTGCAGCACCAGCCTCCTCCAGAACCTGCGAAATGCAAATTCTTGGGCCTTACTGTGGGCCTGTTGAGTCAGCTCCAGGCGGGGCTCAGGGACTCGGGCTCTAACCAGGTCTCTGTGGGATGGGGCTTTTCCTTCTTCCTTCATACTCTCTTCCTCCCACCTTCCTCACCTCCATCTTTTTTCTTTCTTTTCAAATTTTGCATTCTCTTGGTAAGAACACTTAACATGAGATCTACCCTTACAACAAACTTTTACGTGTACAATCTAGCCTTGTTGAATACAGGTACAGTGCTGTACTGAAAAGCACCAGAACTTATTCATCTACCTTGACTTTAGGCCCACTGATGAGTAACTGCCAGTTTCCTGCATCCTGGGCCTTGGCAACCACCTGTCCACTCTTTGAGCCACACCATGGAGATCCTCAGAAAGTCTGTGTTCTTGGTGCCCTTGTAGGGATATGACCTTTCCAACTATGACACTGAAGATCCTCATTCTTTTGCTAAGAGATATTTCAAATGCCACAGAAATCATCAGTTTGGGGTTGGGGATATAGCTCAGTGCCACAGCACCTGCCTGGCAAGTGTAAGGTCCTGAGTTTGATTTCTAGTACCCCCCCCCCAAAAAAAAAGACATCATTAATTCGGTTCATCAAAATGTTCTTGGGTTAAGCAAAAAATCAACCAGGAGAGAGAGAGAGTGTGTGTGTGTGAGAGAGAGAGAGAGAGAGCGAGGTGATTCTGTAGATTCTGTTTACATGCTGGTTGGGTAGACAGGAGCTCATGAGCCCCTTCAGAGAGTGTGTGGTTGGGGGTGGGTAAGATCTGGGAGAACTGTGTGTCTGATCCTGGGGATGCAAGGGCATCATGGCCTCCTGCTGCCTGATCTAGAAGGTATACACATACTCCTATGTTTCCCTCTGGCAGAAGGGACAGCCATTCAACACTGGGGTCCTGCTCCTGCAGGCTGACTGGGGGAGCTGCTGCCAGTCCCCCAGTCTTCCTCCATAAGCTCCACACTGTTCCCAGAGCTGCTGAAGCTGCTGGAGAAATCCTCACACCACGTAGGCTGGCCTCACTTCAAATTCCTGGCCCCAGACTGCAAATGGGCCATCAGCACTGCCTAGCAATCCTACCCCTTCTCCCTTTGGCTTGCTTTGCTACTTACACTCCCAGGATTTCATGCCTTCTCCACCCTCCTCCCCAACTCCATCTCTGCTCTACTGATGACCGTGCCACATGCTTGGCTGGGAAAATAGAAGCCAACAGATGGGGACTTCCTCCTCTCGCCACTGCCAAATATACACACCTTCCCACAGCTACTTCTGCAGCAGGACTCTGTTCCTCCTCATGCACGGGATAAGTGGCTCTGCTCCTCTCAGAGGCCAGTCCCTCAGATTGTGGTTGGTTCCCACTACCTGTCATTTGTCCCAGAAATTCTCTTCTCTCTTTCGCTCTCTCTCTCTCTCTCTCTCTTCTTTCCCTTCTCTCCCTTTGATATCTTTTTGCTTCATCCACAGCTTTTACTCTTTCCTGTGCCATTATCCTCTCTCCCTCTTGCCTCCATTCCTTCCTCCATGAACACTGATCTGATTTCTACCCACCACCGTGCAAGGCAGTAGTTCTCAGCCAGGGATGCTTTTGACCCCTGCGGGACATTTGGCAACATCTGGACACATTTTTCATTCTCCCCACACGGGATGGGGTGGTACTGGCAACCTAGTGGGCAGAACTAGGGACACCTCTGAGGAACCTAAAAATGCAACTACCTGGCCATGAATGTCAACTAGGGCCACAGTTGAGAAGCCCTGATGTAGTGACTGCTCTTAACAAGGTCACCAAGAATTTTCAAGATGCTAAATCTGGGGCCAGGGAATATAGCTCAGGAGCACAAGCACCTCCCTGGCAAGTGCAAGGTCCTGAGTTCGATTCCTGATACCGAAAAAAAAAAAAAAACCAAAGATACTAAGCCTGAGAAACTATTGTCCGTGCTTGTCATGCCCAGTCCTTCTCTCTTGGTTCTGTGATAGTCCCTCCTCATTCACCTGTTCTGTGGCCATTCCTCTGTCCATTCCTCCCCTACATGACTCTGTCCTGAACCATCTTCACATTTTATCTTTCCCCTCTCTTCTTAGTTGCTCCCTCAGTGGCTTCCCCTCCTTTCCAAGCTGGCTCCAAAACCAGCCTGCCTGGTTTGAGTCCCAAGTCTCAGCTTGCCAGGCATGTGTTCAGAGTAACAATCTTCTCTCCGTTCCTCTGAGCCTCGGTTTCTTCTTCAGTAAACTGGGGACATAATAGCACTTACCACAGAGTTGTGACAACTGAATGAAGAAATCTAATTCTCATGGCACAGAATGTAATTCATGTTACCTGTTATTTTATTTATGACTCTATGAGATAAAAATTCTATGTCTTTTTTACTTTTCACCAGAGCACTGAAGGAAAGTGGAGGAAGCCTCCTCCAAAATATGAAGGGTTGTGAAGGTAAAGATAACTAAGATCCAGAGGAGCTCTCTGCCAGCCCCTTCTGCTTGCTTAAAATCAAGACAGAGGTCTGCAGCCAAAAGATCTTTCTATCATCACCAACTCCCACCTAAAGGTGGGCTGTGAATTCTCCTTTACCACAGACAACACTTTACCAGCTCAAGGGCTACACCAGAATTGGCCCTGTCATCTCTTCTCATCCCTTCCCTGTTATACTGTCCCCTCCTTGGATGCCTGGTACTTCCTTCCTGTGTCTCGTCCTTCCCTTAGACATACTGTCCTTTGGCAAAGGGCCATATAAGCCGGAGTTATGACACTTCCAGGAGTTCCTGATGTCTGTCCTGATAGTGAATTTAGGAGAGTTGAAGGAAAATGATCTTTTCTTCCCCTTCAGGATTTAAGAACAGGTATTGAGTAGTCAAGATCCCATCCAGCTCCAATCAAGACAGATGTTTAATTCAATTTAATTAAAAGAAAGAAAGAAAAACTAAGAACAGACCCATTGCCTAAGCATGAGTTGCGTACCAGGCCTGGTGCAAGGCAGGATTCTCGCTCTGTGGAGCTCATAGGCAGTGAATAAATGGGAGGGGAACACAGAAGAAAACATGGAAATTGTAAGCAGCAACTGACAGGTGACATACAATCCAAAGACCAGTACTTTCCAAGTACTGTGCCATGAATCTCATTCTTCAGCGATAACTCGAGGAAGGTCCTCTACCTCTGGGATTCAAGTTCCTGTTTGAACGTGTATTACAAACTCTTAAAATTGTAATAGAAAGAGCACACTTACAGATGTATTGTAGGCTGGGTGTCAAAGCAGTGGGGATCACCCACAAACTTAGTTTTCTCAGGCTGGTAGATGTTTTGTGCAGGCTGGAATGAAAGATCTCCCTCCAGCTCTATTTAATAAAAGGAAATCTTGGTTCACCCAGATAAGGCTTGCAAGAGGAACTGTTTTGTTTTTAACAGCTTTGTTGATATATAAATCCCATACCATACAATGCATCCATTGAAAGTTTTAGTTTTTTTTGTTTAACAGTTATAATTTGTAGCTGTTGATCTGGGGTAAATAAAACTTCTCTTGAGTCTGTGCAGTCAAAGAAAATGCAACTTCAAAGTGAAATGAGGTTGCTCCGAGAAGGCCCTTGATACAGAGACTATAGCATCCATTTTCACTTTTTTATGTCCAAACAAACCAAAATGTTTCCTTTGGAGGCCTGAGTTATCACACATATTTGAACATATACATTTATTTTATACTAACTAGAAAACATCATTTGAGTGATTTATACATTGAGAGTGCACCTAAGAGTTGTCTTGAAGAGATTCAATCTGACAAATATTTCTTGGGTCTGGACCCTTCAGCAGCCCTGGCCACAGATCTGGAACTTAGCCATAAACATGCAGGCATGAAATCCTTCTCTCTTGAGGCTTCCAGTGCAGGGAACCACTGGAGAGAAGGAAATGCAAGGGCTCACCAAGTGCTGCTGAGTGCTGTGAGATGCTGAAGCAGGAGAGAGGGGTCTCCCTGGGGTCAAGGAGGGGCTTCACACTGGAGGCCAGAAGGCCTCCCTGGGGAGGCAAGGGGACAGGACTTGTGCACATGTGATGCTACTTCTAACTTTCGTTTCCTTTCTTTTTTTCTTTTTGGTGCTGGGTATTGAACTGAGGGCATCTTGTGAACTAAGCAAGTGTTCCACCCCAAGTCCTCCCCGGTGCTATCACAAGGGAAGCTTGAAAGGCCTTGAGAGGCAGTACAAAATTGAGGAACTTGGAGGAGAAGGCAGACAGGCGTGGGGAGCAGACAGGAGCTGCTTCCGTGAATAAGGCATGGATGGCTGCCTGGGAAGGAGTGAGCACACTCTGGGAACAGGAGGTGACCGGCTCAGGGGGACAAAAATTCCAGGAGTAGAGGAAGGCAGGGAAGACAGGTAAGCGTGCAGGTGCAGGGTCAGTCCCTGCCTTTATTTACAAGACTGGTATTCCACTCATCATGGACTTTTGCATGAACAACTTTTTCCCATTTGTCCTCACCTTATTCACAGAGCAGTTTGGTGCCCCTTAAATTCTGTAGTAGCCCCATCTTAGCTGCAGTCCCGGGAAGCAGAGCCTGTGTACAGTGTTGGCAGTCCCTAGGGTAGGGACTGACTGAGTCTTTAGACTTTGACTGGTCAGTCCAAAGGCCACTGAAAGAGCTTGAGCAAATAAATGACGTAACCTAAATGCCATCTAGGGCGATTGACTGCTGTGGAAGCAGTGGGCAGAAGGAGGAAAGAGACCAGGGAGCAAGGAGCAGGCGGGAAATGCGCTGTGTGGCTCAGGCCTGCAGAGTTGGAACAGGAGACGGAGCGGAAAGTTGGCCGCTGGGCCTCTCATGGGGTTTTGCCTGCCTACACCAGCCCCAGAACTGACCCTTCCCCAAGCAGCCCAGTGGACACTGTGAATGCCAGCCTCTTGCCTCTTTCTGTTTTTAATATGACTAATTGGTGCAAAACAGGAAGTGCTACCGTGACAATGGCATCATTTGTGGCTGAGAAACGAATTTTTAAAAGCTGTAAATGCAGGGTCCCTGGTACAGAAGCAGAGCTGTGCCTCCAGAGTCTCCACATTGGAAGGGCTCCATGAGTCCACAATGGACTCAAAAGCTACTATGTTCCTGAGATGAGACATGCTGACCTGCCTCTAGAAATCCCAGTAGAGTGCGGGCCTGGCGCCTCAGAGGCAAGTGGCCATGGCTCACACAGTCAGTGTGAAGGCAGAAAGAGTTACAGGGGATCACAGAAATCCTCCCTTGCCCCACACTTTGATCATAGGTCCACATTTTCACCAGCAGTAGTGGCCGCAGCTGAAGGAGCCCAGAGAGATGTCAGAATGTGTGGTGGGCACAAAGCAGCAGACCCTTCAACAGGAACTTCTGGTTCTGATTCTCCCTAGGGGGCTCACCCATCCAGATTTCTCTGGTCTTTCTAAAATGATATTTTCTAAGGTCCTGTAGCAGAAGAGCAGTCTTTCAGCCTTTGATCCTGGTTTGAATCCCAACTTGCTAGCTGTGTAATTTCACTCAGGTTGCTCAATTTCTTTGAGCCTCTCATGGAGTTCACGTCAGGATGAAATGCAATTACATACAAATCTATGTAAAATTATATTATAAAATTGTGTATAAGGGACCAGAAGTAATCAAATCCCTTCTCTACCAATTGCTGTCTGTGTGTCTGGGCAAGATGCTTGGCCTAGTCTCAAAATCTTGATTTTGTTTTCATATTTGAACTAGAAATAATAATAATTCCTTTTCTACAACATAGTGGTCAGATGGAATGGTTAGATAAACTACGAGCCCGATATATAGTAAGAACTCAAGAGTCGGACATAACACACACCTGTAATCCTAGCACTCAGGAGGCTGAGAGAGGAGGATTGCTGTGAATTTGAGACCAGCCTGGGCTACAAAGTGAGCTCAAAGTCAGCCTGAACTATACAGGGAGACCCTGTCTCAAAAAGACTAAAAAAAAAAAAAAATTTAAGAATTCAAGAGATGGTGACCATAATTACTAGTTTGATTGGAAATGGTACTTCTTATTAATGTAACTTTAGGATAAGGTGCAACAAACACCAGGACAAGTTAGTTTTCATTTTCTTTTCTTTTTGGGGGGTGAGGGTACCAGGAATGAACCTCAGGTCCACACACTTGCCAAGCAGGCACTGTGCTGCTGAGCTAAATCCCTGGCCCCACAAGTTAGTTTTCAGAATGCCAAGTAAATATTTCTGAACTCCCTTCCCATCAAATCCAGCTCCCACCAATTCATTCATCCAACAGGTATGTTTTGAGTACCTGTCCTGTGATAGCCTTTTGGGTGGGCACAGGAGATATGGAAACCAGCCAAACAGGCGTATTTCTTGCTCTGTGCACATTTTTTTTTTTTTTTTTTTTTGCAATACTAGGGATTAAATTCAGTGCCTTCCTTCCTTGACAGGGTCTTCCTAAATTGCTAAATTGCCCAGGCTGAGGCTCAAACTTATGATCCTCCTGCCTTAGCCTCCTGAGTAGCTGGTATTATTATATACACGCACCAATATGCTTGGCTTGCTCTGTGCAATTTAACACCTAGTGGGACAGTCAGGCAAATTTTATAAATGTAAAATTCCATAAAGTAATGAGTACTGTGAAGGAAAACTTTGGGAGCTTTGAGAATTTGTAACAGGAAGTACTAGTGTGGTCTGGAGAGTCAAGGAGACTTCCTCAAGGAAGTGAAGCTTGATTGGAGCCCTTAAGATGAGCAGGAACGGCTGAGCATGCCCTTGCATTTTTCCTAGACCTGCAGGGTTGCTGAGGCTGGCTCCCCTCCATCTTAGCTCCCCTAGGCTCTGTAAGCCTCAGCACCCTGGTGTGTGACTCTGATCCTAACACTCAGCGATCTCTCTTCCTCCCTTTCCTCGGAGAAGTTGGGCAGACTGTAAGAGAGCAGAGAGGCACATGTACTCTGCACAAGGGAAAATGGGATGATGCCTGCAAAGGCAGAGACACAGCTTGAAGGCAGAGAGCAGAGGCTGGGACCCAAATCCTTCCCCGCCATCTTTGTACACTCAGAAGATGAGAACTTGCATTTTTTTTCTGTCTTTGCACTCCCTGGGGCTAATATTAAAAAGGGCAAAACAGTGCAGAGGAGTTTTGGTTTGATACCTTGATCTTGGAATTCTACCTTCCAGAGCTGTGAGTAAAGACATTTCTCTTGTTTCATTCGGTCTGTGCGATTTTTTACAGCAGCCTGAACTAATACAGTGTAGCTGAGGGTTTGGTCCACAAAAATTGATTTGAGCAGTTTGGATCTGGTGAGGGCCTCTTCATGGCTTGCTGACGGCCACCTTCTCCAGGTGGAAGAAAAAGAAAGGAAGGAAGCATTCTGGTGTCTCTTCATGTAAAGGCATGGTTCCCATCTGATGAGGGTCCTATCTTTAAAAACTCATCTACTGTTAATCACCTCCCAAGGGCCCTATCTTCAAATATCATGACACTGGGCCTTACAACTTCAACACCAGAATTCAAGAGAACACAGTGTTTGGTCCATAACAACCCCCACTGACAGAGGCAACCATTTCTAGAAGCTTCATATCTAATTCAGGTTGAAGAACCTCTTTGAGAAAATTATTTTGAATTTCTACTTCAGTCACCCATTGAACGGCTTCACCCTTCTTTTTTTTTACTTTTAAATAGCTACAGTTACATACAATGATTACCTGAGTTTAATTCTGTTTGTTTTGGAGGGCACCTCCTTTTAGCTAAGCAGTTGCAAATAATGACTTTTTTTTCCCTATTCTAAATTCTTTGGACTTAAGCAATCGCTCCTCCTCTGGAGTTCCTTCTGACATAAAGTACTATAATATTTCTCTCCCTTAGCAATTTTGCTCAGGTCTCAACCACTGAGAAAACCATGGTAAATACTGAGCATTCCTGACACTATGTCATCCACACAGCCTCACCTTCTGGGGTCCCGAATGTCAGCTTTCAACATTTAGAAAAAGTGGAAAGGAAGGGACAGGGCATGGGACTGTCCTCTGCAGGGGAGTGGGGGCTAGGGGTGTTGCTCAGTTTAGGTTTCTAAAAGAGTGGGGTTTTTAAAATGTGATAAAATATGCATAACATAAGTTATAACCATCTTCTAGACATTACCCATGTCTAGAACGTTTTCATTGTCCCAAAGTGAAACTCTGTACCTACTAACCAGTAATCCCCATTCTCTGTCCTCTCTCTGCCCTGGCCATCTTTCTCAACGAGCCTGCCTACTCCAGGGGTCTCAGAGAGGGGCACTCAAGCCATCCTCCTCTTCCTTGCAGTGTAGTTCACTTAGCATTAACATCCTTATCTTAGCTCACTCAGGCTGCTGTAACGAAATTCCACAAACCAGTGTTTTAGCCTATGAACAACAAGAAAAAACCCCGCATTTCTCACAGTTCTGGAGACTGGGAAGTCCTAAGCCCAGGTGCTGGCAGATTTGGGGAACACCCATTTCTCACTGACAAATGGTGCCTTATTTGTAAGAGCACTAGTCTCATCATGAGGGCTCTGCCCTTATAAGCTAATCACCCCCCAAAGTCCTCATTTCCTAAAGTTGTTATATTGGTTCCAATGGATGAATTTATGAGGGATATAAACATTCAGGCTGTAGAGCCTTTCAAGATCCATCCCTGTTATAGCATGTATCAGAAAGAATTTCATGCTTTTTATGGCTGAATAGTATTCCACCATATATATACACCATATGTTGTGGATCTATTCAGCTGTTGATGAACACTTCGAGTTTTTTCCATCTTTTGGCTACTGCTTAATAAAGTTTAGCATAACAGATGAGATCTGGTTCCACTGTGACCCACAACCAACTTAACAGCTAACTCTTTTTATTTCATTCTCTGGAACTATGACATCACACAGAGCAATTTAGACACCAGGGCACTCCAGGAAAGCTGAGGCTGAAGTGTGGGTAGCTGTGGTCATTAGGGGACCTTTGTAGGGCTAAACTTGGGGATCAGTTGATCAGAGATAGTCCCCTGAGGGGGTTGGGCTACATGACATAGATTTTCTGATTCTATAAGAAAAGAGACCTTTCACTTAAATCCACTCATTCACACGCATTCACTACTCACTCCAATGTGCTGGACACTTACCGGGAATCAGTGGTGAGCTGCCCACTGTGAACTTACAGCTGCTAGTGGCAAACAGGGAAATCAACACTGACAACACCCCAGGGAAAGAGCCCAGGGGGAGGATATCTGCTTTGGGGAACACACAGGGGTCCTTGCCTGGCCTTGGGAGCCAGGAGAGGCTGCTTGGAAGAAGTCACACCAGTGCAATCTCCTAAACGAAGGGGAGGAGGTAACCAAATAGCTAGAAAAGTGACCCAAGGAAAAACCTGCCAAGATCTGGAGCTAGAAGGACCTGCAGTGGACTTAGGCAAGTGATTTTGGCCTTCACAGAGACTCAGGAGAGACAGGGAAGGGGCAACCACAGGGGCAGGCAGGGGCAGGCACGGGGATTTGGTGAAGGCCCATGTGTGATATTTGGTCTTAATATTGGGTCCAAAGGGAAGTTCAGATGGCTTTGAAGCAGGAGAACTGGATCTTCCCTTGGCAGAAGCAGCCAGCAGAAAATCATGGAACAGCCCACATCTTCTGAACCCTTTGTGTATGCTGGGTACTGGTTTTGTGCTTCACTCATATTGTGTCAGTTATTCCTTAGAACAGCTGGCCAAGATGAGCGAGGAGGAAACCGAAGCAGAGACTTACCAGTGTCCCTAAGGACCGGCCACAGCTGCCGATCAAAGCCAGGAATATCACCCCTGCAGGACTGTGTGGCCCTGGGGCCGGCAGGCCCTGCATTGTGTGGAAACTTGTTGGAAATGCAGAATTTCTGCCCAATCCTGATTTTCTAGGTCAGAATCTGCATCTTAACATGCTCCCCTAGTCACTCCCGGAACACTGAAATTTGAGAGCACAGATGGCAATTCCTAAGTTTGGCTGTGCTTTAGAATCACCTGGGGAGTTTTGAAACGCAGTCTGTACCCTTAGGTCAGTCACATCAAAAGTGCTGGAGCTGCAACCCATGCATCAAGGATTTTCAAAGCTCTCGGCCAAGTCAAGTCCTTGCATTTTACTTTCCAGTTTCCTGGGGAAGCAGGGGAGAGACCAGCTCCTGCAGAGAGAGCTCACCTCACAGGGTGCAGGGTCTGTCCCCCTACTAGCAGCTCTGTAGCTTTAAGAACTGGGTCCGACTGCCCGCCAGAAAGCCGCTGCTGCTGCTGCACAGGCCACGTGATCCAGGCTGTCGGAACTGAATGGAGCTGAGCTGTGTCAGTTAGCGCCAGGGGCTGGTCCCGGCTTGCAGACCTGAGCCTGTAGAATACGCAGGCGCAGGTGGCAAGCCGAAGAAAGGGGACCTTCGGGCCTTTTGGAGGTAAGTACACGTTCTGCAAGGCTGCGGGAACAGAGAGGAATTGTGTGAGGCTCTCTCTAGTCTAGACGTCTCGAACAAACAGTAAATCAGGAAGGGAGGAACACAGCACAGCTCCAGGTGACAAGCACACACCCTATTCCACCAGAGGACCCAGACCTGACAAGAGTTCGAGGCAGGGAGGGCCGCAGGGCGGAGCCAATCAACAGGCACAAAAGTCACCGAAGTTCTCCCCTTGGACCTATCTTCTTGAACAGTCCGGACCCAGCTCCTGACAAGTAGTACCTGATGGCTGATACCTATCAGGGTTTCTCCTCCTCTCTTCTCCCTCCTGAGAGGGCCTTTCAGTCCATGTGACCGCCCTTGAGAATCCCAAACATGTGAAAGCATAGAAAGACCCTGAAACTGTCAGGATTATCTGTGGCTCTGGGCCCCGGCCTGCTGTGGACGAGGTAACTAAGCTTAAGACCAAAGGGGGTGAGGGTGACAGTGGGAGGGAAGGAGCTACAGGCCCCTGCAGACATGGGGCAGCCGAGCAGACAGTTTCTTGGACACCTGAAGGGCTCAAAAGTCTTGATCCCCTCGGGAAATCTCTCCAAGTGTCCTCCAGCCTCAGTCTCAGCACCGCCCCCCCCTCCAGTCCCGTCCCGGTTCAGGGCACCAACACCAAGGTGGAAGAGGGGACTGCAGCAGCCATCTGACCTGTGTGCCGCCCGGAGCTAAAGGCACAGCCATGTGACCTCTGGGAGTTTCCTCTAAATCATCCGCGCCGCCCCGCTGCCCTCCTCTACAGCAGGAGAGCTGCCTGCGGTGCAGCTTACTTTGTGAGAGGAATACAAAAGCATGTGTGGCTGGGGGGGCACAGCAGGCCAAGACTGCGCTGGTAGGAAGAGCAGTGTTAGCGCTGGGCGGGGAAGAGCTTGGCACCTTCAAGGTAACTGGGTACCTTACCAGCTAAAAGGAAGGGAAGGTGAGGCTGAATCCCGGAGCAGGAACCAAGAGGAAAACAGGCTTCACCGGGCGGGGAAGTGAAGCTGCCCCAAAGGAAGGGGAAGGCAGCATGGCGTGGGGCAGGGCCGCATGGAGTTAGCTAAGAGAAAGCCCAACTGGGGCTTGTGCACAATTATGATGACCCGTTGCAAGGAGTCAGATGTCACTTCTGGCTGGGGGACCTGATCCCGATCCCAGGAGGTCAACCAGTGGCCCCTGCTGCATTTAATTTATATGTGAAGCACACTTGGAAAACTGGGGAATTTCACACGTAAATCTGAGAGTTCTGGCAACACTAGGCTCACGTGTCAGCAGAGCAGTTGAAGAGGAGCCAGGTTTGCCAAGGCCACTGCCTCCCTTGCCCCGTGAGCCTTTGCCCACTTCTGCCCGCTCCCTCTTTCTGTGACTGCCTGGCTCCCATGCGGGTTGCAGATTGGTTTTAATAATAAAGATTCTCTTTTATTGAGGTGTGTGTGTGTGTGTGTGTGTGTGTGTGTGTGTGTGTGTGTCTGCATGTGCGTGCCCATACCAGGTGCACAAGTGTGTACTCTTTCAAGTAATACTTCTTTTTCAGTTGAGCATACCAGGTACACAAAACCAAATGTACCCCTCTCCTTGACAGAGTTTGGCAGCCTCTCCAGGCAATCTGCCAAATAGCTGGATGGTATTTGCATTAAAAACAAAACAAAACAAAACAAAATTGAGTGCATTTTGTTATTTTGGTTTTATGCATTTCCCAACCTGTCTTAAGACAATCTTTCTTCTATGCCATACTTTATAGCTTTCAAAGCACTTCTTAAACATTCATAAATTCATTGAATCCTTCCAGAAGGTCAAAGTTTGGCTCTTCTTTCCAAGTTCTCTTAGAGGAAACTGACTTGTAGAGAATCTAAATGACTTGCCCTGGTCTCGTAATGATTCCGAGATTGATGTTTAGGCCCACAGAAAACTAAGCGATGTCTTTTTGACTGTACGGAATTGTAAAAAGTGACACTTTGAAAACCTTGGCGATTGAGATTGTGGTCTCATTCCAGAACACTCGGGTTGGACGGCCAGTCTGGCCACCCTGTAACAGTGCTAAGTCTTCGGGCAAAGTACTCAATTTTCCTGCACCTCCTTTCCTGTGAAATGGGGATAACAGCTCGCAAATAGTGTTGTGTGGATTACATGAGATCGTACATGTAAAGTGTTAAGGTAATGCTTGGCATACAGTAAGCGTTCAGTAAATAGCACCATAAGTCATAATAGTATGTGTACCTGTAGGAAGCACTGTATCAGGGCATAGGCCAAGCTGTAACAGAAAGATCTCAAAATACATTTGCAGAAAAGAACAGTAGGTTACTTCACTTTCGCCTAATGGCTAAGAGATAGATGCTCAGTGAAGGGCAGAGAAACAACTCTGACATGGCCTCTCTGGAAGCTGAGTTCTATCCTTCTTGTTGCTCCCTATCCTGTGGAGTCAACCTGGCTCACTTCTCCCCTCTGTCTCTGCCTGTAGGAAGAGGACAAAGGGAGGTAGAGGGTGAGTGCCTCCTTCTAAATTGTGTAATTTAGAGTTTTTGTTTCTGGCCAGTCAGGTTCTTACGCTAAAGTTCATTTGCTCACTGATGCTCAAATCAAAGGCCATTTACTTTGGTAGGAAGAAGGGAAAAGGATGTATTTAAAGCTGGTTCTGAGTAGGTAGAAGAGTGCATTTGCCCTAAATCACCATCTCTCCCTGTAAGGGGAGGCGGGAAGGGTCTTTCCTAGTAAGGACGAGTGGCGGGGGAGGGCAGACAGGTAATGCTGATTTCCACACTTGCTTTATCACTTCCAGCCAACTTCAGATCCTTTTCTCCTTCTTGTGGAAAGGAGACTGGGCTCCCACTTGCCAGTGTGGCATCTGCCTAACCTGCTACTGCTTTGGGGCTGAGGAGAGGCGGGTGTGTTGGTTATATGCTCAGTGGGAGGAAGTATGGAGAAGTTGCTTATCTCTAAAAGAAAAAAAATCTAATGTTTCAAGTTCCGTTTCGCACTGCCAGTTACACTTTCACTCAGAACATGGCCACACTTTGCTGCGAGGGAAGCTGGGAAACATAGTCTCCTCCTCCTCAATGAAACATACCAGTGTAAAACTTAGGGATTCTCTTATTTACAAGGAAGAAAGGAAGAGTAGAAATCATATCAGTTAGCAGTCTCTGTTCCATGTTACAATGGACACAAGCTTTGAACTTGAAGTTGTTAACGTCTCCTGCCAGTTTTTCAGCCCTGCTGCACTGTACTTCTTGTCTACCAGATACTTGCTTTTCCTTTGGGTTTCTTTAGCAGACTGTAGGGAAGGCTCTTGGCTCTGTGTTTCCAGTGACTGCTGTGGTGGTGTGTGATGGCTTCTTGTAGGCTACGCGGGTGCACAGGTTAATCTGCCTACTCCCTCCCTGCCCAGTCTTCCTAGCAAGAGTGGTGTTGGGTTCTGTGCTGGGTGGATCTTTTCATTCCCTCAGTATACACTGTAGGTTGCATACTTCCAGGACTCTTAGAAAGGCACTGTCCTTTGGGATGTTTGATCTTGGATGACTGATTCAAGAAAGGTATTTGGCCCATGGCTCTGGGATCCACCTTTGCATGTGTGGAGGAGGGAACTTCTCCCCCACCACCAGGGATTACCTAAGAGCCCACAGACCATGCCTGAGAGCCTAACCCACCTGTGTGGTGATGAGACAGAGAACAACATGACCCTGAGCTGCTGTCATCTTCGCGTTCAGCCTCCATAGTTCAACCTCTCCCTCTCCTTCTCCCTCCCTTCCTTTGTCTCATAGTACATTGGATTGAACCCAGGGCCTTTGCTCTGAGCTAGATCCCCAGCTGTTTAAAAGACTTTAAAACTTTGAGACAGGGTCCTGCTAAGTTGCTAAGCTGCCCATGCTAGAGTCAAGCTTGTGATCCTCCGGCCTCAACTTCCCACAGTGCTGGGATTACAGGCTTGTGCCACCACGCCCAGCTATCCTTATCTCTTTTTTAAAATCTCCATTTTATTATTTCTTTGTCGCTGTCAATGACAGAGAATCCAACCTGTCCATTGGATTCAAAACTGATCACCTGAGTCTCTAGGAAACCTGAGAGCTCCCTAGAAACTGCCTTGTTTGCCTCTTCCTCTTCTTCATCCCTCAACAGCAAGGGCAGAGGTGTCCTCCTGCCCAGGGCTGTCCTCCCACCTCCTCTGGAACCTTCCCTCATCCATCACCCACCTCACATCTTCAGCCTCTTCCCCACCAACGTCTCATCAGCATCTAACAGACTGTCTAATCTGCAAACCTCCCCACCTTTGTCCTATGTTTCCAACATCTCTCTTCAATTTCCCTTCCTCTCTCCTGTCATTCGCAGCCCAGCTGCTTGGAGGAATTGCCCGCACAGGCTGTCCACACCACCTTGCTGCCTGCTCAGCCCTCTGCCGCTCATTACCCTCTGCTTTGTATCTCCTGACCCAACTACTGAGGCTAAAGCCACTAAGGACAGCACCCTCCGGACACTTGATCCTCTCTTCCTTGGCCAGATCTCGTCTTCCTGGGCCTTGGAACTGTCACACAGCTTTGCCTCACCTTGAGCCTCTGTCTCTCACTGTGCCACTGCTCTGTAGGTTCTCACTCTGTTTGGCTGATCATTTTTACATCTTCTGTTCCCTCACTCCCCAAAGAGCTGTAGGCCTCTGTGTCCCACCCACTCTCCTTTTGTCCTCTGCCCTCTGCCGTGGTGTCTTCAGCCGCATGATGAGAACTGCTACCTTCTCCCTGCCTCCCTGACATCTGGCGCAGAATCCCCAGCTGTGTAGGAACCGCTGCTTGTGGCTGGCTCACGGCTCCTCCCACTTAGCATGCGAAAGCCAAACTCCTCCTCAGTCTTTCCCCAGGCTTGCCCTGCTTGGATCCTTTGTTCTCACGAGTGTCACAGTTAGCTGCTTGCCTGTGCCAGGGACAAAATACATCTAATAATTATAGAAGAGCCCTCTTTCTCACTGCATATTTTGCATGCAGTCAGGTATCATACTCAGCAAGCTGCCTCTTTCAGGTCCTTGAATCTCCCCTCCCTCTTCTTCCCCTCCTGTTAGGAATTCTTGCTTTTTTTCTCACACAGCTATGGTGAGAAACACATGGCGCTCTTTCGTCCCCCCATCTGAGTACCAGCAGGATCGTTCCTCCAAAGCTGTCTGTTCGTGACATCTTCGTGCCTTTCCATTGCTGCTGAAGCTCCTGACAAGTCCACACCCAGCACCCACAGGAGGAGAGGGTTATTTGGTTCCTGGTCTCAGTCCATGGTCGGCTGGCTCCAAGACAGGAAGCACATCTTTATGGAAGTCTTCGTGGATATGATGAGGTTTCTTTTACCTGATACACTTGAAGTTCACATGATGCTTTCTAGAATGGCATGGTGAAAGGGCATGGCAGAGACAGCTTGGGGGCCAGGAAGAAGAGAGAGCAAAGGCAGGAGCGAGGGTCAAGAGTACCCTTCCAGGTCAGAAGCCCAGTAACCACCTCTTCCCACCAGGGCCCATTTCCTAACAGCACATACAGCTATGAACTCAGCAACGGGTGAATCCACTGATCTCTCTGGCCCCCCAGTGGCTCCCTCACCTTCCGAACACATGAGGCTTTGGGAACATTTGAGATTTACACCATAACAAGTTGCTTGTTAACTTGTAGCAGCTTAGACTTACCGGGGGACGGCAGCATGGCTTTCCTCAACCACAAGGCCCCTGAGCAGAGGTGTGGTGAGGATGCCACTGCATTTACGTCTCTCCACAATGTCATCATCTATTGGATAACAATAAACGCACAAGCTGTACGCACTTCATCGGCTTTAACTTGCTGAGCGCTATAAATTCCACTGGATGTCAGGACCAAAGGAATCAAGTGCTTTTATTGCCCTGCAGTCATAATTACTGATATCTATAGCAATCAAATCACACACTGCACTGCACATAGTACGTAGGGTACAGATGGCCACGAAAGGACAAGCAGCCCTAGGGCTCAAAGAGGTCCACAGAGGGTAAGGCAGGGGCTAATAGCGAAGCGGAAGTCTCCGTGGGAGCACAGATAAGGGGTTTCCAAACCAAAACCAGTGGCAGAGTTGTGGCCCAGCGCTCTCAGATGCAAGGGGAAGTTCAAGTCTGAGTCCAAGTCTGGAAGTTTCTAAGGTGTCAGCATAAAGCCAGCTGTGTGTATCACGAGCAGGAGAAACTGCACCTTGCTGAAACCCTAGGAACAGACAGAGGTTCTATGTCTGTCTGTCTGGTGCTGTTCCTGGGGAAAGCTTGTGGTAACCAGGGGGCCAAATGACAAGGTCAGTGATGCCCCCAGAAACTTAAATGTCAGAGTCGTGTGTCCCAGCATGCCAGTTGGTTCCTTTTAAAGGTCTCAGGTGAGGAGGTTGCATCTGGTGTGTTGGATAAACTCATGTGTCTGTTTTTTTCCCTTGTGGCCACATGCTCCTGCCATGTCCACATGCTCCTGATTTAGTTTGACAAGTTCATTTTTTATTGGCATGAATAAGTTATTTGTCAGCCTTGCCTTGTGCTTCTGCTGGACAGACGGTGGTGGATATTTACTCATACAAACAAGGTGTGGAGTCTTTAGGCCTTGGCACTTACACTCAAAGGAAGTACTTATACTCAGGTCAGACTATTGCTTTATAAAATGGCGAAACTCACAGTGGTTGTGGTATTGCACACCTGTATGCTGATGCAGGAGGATCACAGGTTCTAGCCCAGAGTGGGCAACTTAGCAACTTAGGAAGACTCTTTTTTAAAGTAAAAAAAAAAAAAAAAAAAAATTGTTAACAAGAGGCTGGGATGCTGTAACTTACCCTGATTGTAGGGTTGAAAAAGGCAAATGTTCATGTTTTACAGAAGCCCTCATTGTTATGGTGAGATTTTTTTTTTTTACCTGATATGCTTGCAGTTCCCTTGCTGCTCTCTAGGATGGCTAAGATTCTGTCTCTAATGACCTTACGCAAAAAAAGGGGAAACCTCCTGGCTGATAAGCGTATTGAAATGTGATTGTTTGTAGGACCTGGGGTGACTTCCAACCTGGCTCTCCCTTTTTAGCCCTTGGCTCTGCTTATGTTATTGGCTTCTTTCTACACCAGCTGTCTCTACGGAGAGACAGAAACACTGGCAGCCCCTGCTTGCATTCTCTCTGCACATAGCAATTTCAGAGGCAAGCAATACTTCTTTCCCAACAACTATACCAGTTCAAAGGATGACTCCCTTATCTACTTGGGTCATGTGACCACCCCCCAGCCAAACACTGTGTTCGCAAGTATGAGGGCTTAGCTTGGTATTGGAACACTTGCCTAGCAGGCATGAGTCCCGGTTTCTAGTCCCAGAACCACACAAACAAAATCAAAGCTGAAAGCATTGTGCTCATGAGATGGCCTATTTTGAGTGATCACCTAAGTCTGTGATAGTGACTGGCAGTACCCCCAGGTAGGGGAAAGACAGTCTTAAAATTTTCTGTTTTTCTTTTGTTTTGTTTTTGGTACCAGGAATCAAACTCAGGACCTTGTACTTCCCAGGCAGGTGCCTATGCCACTTAGCTATATCCTTGGCCCATGTCTTAAAATTTTCTGAGCATGTAATAGTTTTGTAGCAGCCACAGTGAATCAACACACACATGCACGCATGCACGCATGCACACACGCACGCACGTGCACATACACACACGTACGTAATATGTTACCTTCAGTTCTGGAAGGCAGAAATTCTAAATCTGTTTCTGTAAGCCACATTCTGAAGGCTCCCGGGAGAAATCTGTCCTGCCTCTTCCAGCTCCTGTGGCCTCAGGCAATCCTTAATGAACTCTAATTTACAGCTACCTCCCTACCTTCTCCGTCTTTACTGGACTGCCTGTTTTGTATTTCTCCTCTTTGTCTTCTCTTCCTATACAGACACTTGTCATTGGATGTAGGCCCCACACAACCTATAACGAACCCATCTGAAGATCCTTTGTGTAATTATGCCTGCAAAGATCTTTTCCAAATAATGTTACATTAACAGATACCAGAGATTGGGCCTCGGACATATCTCTTTTTGGTGTATATTTGGGGGTGGGGGAGCACACAAGTCAGCCCAGTACTAGACAAAAAGAAACAACCCCCACCTACTTCCCTTGACTGCCCAGCACCCACACATATAAACAATTTCAGAAATGCACCACACAGCATGGTACACACTGCCCACATATAAGCAGAGTTGACGGGTGTTCATTCTTGGTTGAGTCTGGGTGTCGCTCTTAATCTGGCAATCAATAGCTGTATCATATGTGGAAACACTCCAGCATTTAACCATGGAGGGGAAAAAGAATGAGACCTCGTGATAAGAAATGGTTGCTTTTAGAAATAGGAAGGGAAGGAAGAGGCACACTGCGGTCATTCCCCCAACATCCTACTGAAGGGGTTCAGGAAGGAGCCGGCGGTGTCCACCGAAGGACCTGAGTCTCTCACCAGCCAGGGAGCCCGGAAAGTGTCCGCTGGAAGACTCTCCCTTGTCAGTTGCCCTCCGTGAAGGACATCAGAGAGAATGTTTTTGCTGGAAACTGTATATTGTAGCAGGCATCTATTTGCAGACAGAAGTAAGTGGTTGAGCAATCGTGTACTGTGGTTTGCTGGCCAAGGGTATCTCTGGAAATATGACTTGATAGAATTCTTAGTTGCTGGAGGGTTTGTTTTCTGATAACTCCATGGGCAGCCACCGAGAGCTAAAATGCCACTCAAGTCACGCTCTGGAATCTGGACCTTGCCCTCGCCACGTCTCCTGGCCATCCTGCCCTCACACACCCTTCTTTTGCACTGTAGCCATTTGGCCTCTGCCCTGGCCACACTGGGCCAAAGGATGAGGTGGGGCTGATCTGGCCAGGGCTCCAGGCTGTTTGCCAGTGGACAGTGTGCAACCTGGGCAGGAGCTGCTGGAGGGTGACCCTGGGGCTGACGCCTGTGAGGCTTCAGTCCCGTCCCACTGTGTTGTCCTCTCAGTCTTCACTTGCCCCACTCTCCTGGGGCAGAGAATCGGACTTTGGAATTCTGAATGGTGGTTTCCTGGCTCTCCTCTCGAACTACTGGCCAGAAGCAGAAAGAGGAGCTCATGGATTTGTTTCCCCTTCTCTGGTTTAGGAAGGGCCGGGGCAACTGAAGTGTGTGTGTTTTTCTTACAGAAAATTCGGAGCTCTGGCTGCTGCTTCTTTTTTAAAGGAGTCTTCTGCATTTTCTGCCTCTCTGCACCTGGGAACCGACTCAGTGGATTCCATGAAAGAGGACAGGTATTGCTCATTTCCTGGTCAGCAAGGGGAGATGCCACAGTTCCCTGCCAAGACACAACCCATCCAAGTCCCTGTTCTTGCTACAAAACCCTAAGTTACCTAGGACACTTATTACAGCTGATGTTAGGAAAGATCCAGAAATGGGATTGTATTATCCCACATACCCGGGAATCAGGAAGGGCTGGTTCCAGATACTCAAATGATGGGAGGAGGACTTCATCTCTTTGTTGCCCCATCCTTCTGTCCCCTGTGGCTCTCCAGCCCCTCCTTTCTACTTCCCTCAACACTTGCTTCATTGCTAGGTGTTGATTTTCGGGGGGCTCTGTGCTTATGCTGCATTGACATCACCCCCGGATAGCTCTGATGGGGCTCACCAGGGTCTTCGGCTTACTTCTACGATAACTTATCCCTGGAACCAGATGGGTGGAAATACCTGGATTAGCCACCAAGAGTCACAGGTCCACTACGAATGTGCCATGTGTCACAGGAATGACAGTTCCCCTGCATTGGAACAAAGACACTTTCTGAAAGGAAAAGCATGCTGGGAAGACAGGAACAAGTGTTGAGCATCTGGGCCCCTGAGTAGTTGCCTGTTGGTATCCTGCTGTGTCAGGACACTCACAATCTGCCTGACCTTTGCCTGCACTCTCAAGGCACGTGGCCTACTCTCTCCATCCCTTACCATCCCCTGCAGCAGTGAGGGTGAACTTTTCAGAGACCAGCACCAAACTGCAACCCGAAACCCACTTATTCATCGCAAAATGCCAGCGCGGCAATTAAACCTGAATACTGAAGTGTTACTTTATAAGAAATAAAGAATTCCACATGAACATCTTTGTCTTAAAAACACAATCACACACGTAGCACAGGTCTGCCACCACTGACCTATAGGCTCTTCATTGTTTTTTAAATTTTTTTTTTACATTATGAAATATATCACAAATACATATAAGGCATATGTTCAGCTTAAAGTGTAAAACAGACATCTGTGTGCCAACCACCCAAGTTAGGAAATAGATCAGAGTCAGTTTCTTAGAAGTGTCTGTGTGCTTCTCTCCAGTAATGTTTACTGCTTTCTCTGGCTGAGGGAGACTACACAGAATTCTGTGTTCATCGTCCCATGCCTTTCTTTATGGGAAAGACACACACACACACACACACACACACACACACACTTGAATCTCTAGATAGTATGTTTACTTTTGCAGGAGCTGGGGATATAGCTCAGTGGAATAAGCGCCTGCCTAGCAAGCGCAGGGTCCTGAGTTCAATCCCCAGTACCGCCAAAAAAAAAAAAAAAAAAACTTTTGCAGAGCTCAGAAGTCTATTTCTAATACTGTGTTCAAGAACATGCCATATATTCTTCTGTGACTTCTTTTATTCAGCAGCATGTTTTTGAGATTCATTTATACTGACCCGGGTAGCTATAGTTTTTGTTTTCTTTCCTGTGTGGTAGTGTGTTGTATAATTATTGCTCATTACTGGGATTCATTCTGTTCTATAGAGTATAAACCTGGGAATGGAATTGCTAGTTGAGAAGTATCCCCACTCTGAGATAATGCTAATAACAGTCACATATACCTTGAAGCTATTTTAACAGTCTACTCTCGCTGGGTGTGGTGGTGCGTGCCTGTAATCTCGGCATTCAGGAGGGTGGGGCAGAAGGAGCACTGAGTTTAAGGCCAGCCTGGGCTACACAGTGAGCTCAAACCCAGCCTGACTGCTTGCTTCAACAACACATATACAAAACCAGCCTGACCTACACAGGGAAGCCCTATTTCAAAAAACCAAAAACCAAAAACCAAAAACAAAACAAAGCAATCTGCTCTTCTACCAGCAGTCCATGATACATTGTGGTTGATTCCCTTGTTGTCAGCTTTAGTTTTTGTATGCCCCATGGGTGTGGCCTGTGTGTCTGTCATTATGGTCATAATTTACTTTTATTTAACTACTAATGAAGTGGAGAACTTTTCCTGTTTATAGATTCCCTGGTTTTTCTGTACTATTCAATGCCTGCTTATATCTTCCCTGAATTTTCATTTTTCTTATTGATTCATAGGGTCGCTTTACATATTCTGAATGATAATCCAGTCAGCTTTATATATTCAGATATTTACTTACTGTTTAGAATTGCTTTTGTATTTAATTTATAGTAACTTTTGAATAAAAGTTCATAATTTTGCAAATTTATCTTATCTGAAAATCTTTCCCTGCCTGAGATCATAAAGATAATCTTTTCTGTTTTTTTTTAATCAATCTTTTCTTTCTTTTGCAGTACCGGGAATTGTACTCAGGACCTTCCACTTGCCAGGCAGGCACTTATTCCACTAAGCTATATCCCCAGCCCCAAGATAATGTTTTTTAATACTTTTTTTTTTTTGAGGCAGGGTCTTGCTATGCAGGTTCAGACTGGCCTTGGGCTCACTTTGTAGCCCAGGCTGGTCTTAAACTCGTAACAATCCTCCTGCCTCAGGCTCCTGAGTGCTGGGATTACAGGTGTGTGCCATCACACCCAGCGGTTTTTATTAAATTTTTAAAGTTTTTTCCCTGATACCTTTTAAAAGTTTCTAACTTTTTCTTTCATACTCAAATGCAGGCACTCCTCCTTTAATGACTAAGTATATAGTAAAGGAGCTTATAAGCCAAGAGTGTAAGACAAAAAATTAAACACATAAAACAATTGCAGAGCCAAGGATCACAGTGGTAATTAATTGTTCAACTGTTTCCTGTGGCTCAGGAATATATAAATAACCCTTGAGAAAATATGTGCATCCATAGGACCTGAGACATTTCTGCATGTCAAGAAGTTGCAGAGGTCTTTCCAAGTCCTTTGTCTGTTTCTAAATTGTTATTGAGTTGTAGAAGTTTTTTTTTTCACTTATTCTTAATTATCACAATTTTATGTTTTGCTAGCTCACAGGAGGCATGTCACCTCTCCCCACCACACATACCCTTCTGTTTTTCTTTAAAAGTGATTTGGTCCAGGTGTAGGGGCACATGTTTGTAATTCCAGCACTGTGGGAGGCTGAGGTAGGAGGATCAGAAATTTAAACCCAGCCTGGGCAAGTCAGTGAGACTCTGTCTCAAAATAAAAATTAAAAATAGGCTGGGAATTTGGGGGGATATAGCTCAGTATGAGGTCTTGTGTTCAATCCCCTGTACTCAAAAACAGAAAGTAATTTGGAATTTCTTGACCCTTTACTCTTCCATATAAATACTGGGATCTGTTTATTTAGATCCTTTCTTTTAAAAAAACAAAAGAATAAAACTTGTCAGGATTTTATTAGAATTACTTACATTCAATATATGATCAATATATTCATCAACTTGGGAGAACTGATACATTTTTTGGTGTTGAATCTCTGTTATGAACATATTTTCTCTACATTTATTAGTCTTTTAATGCCTTTCAGTAAAGGGATTTGATGTTTGTTAGATTTAATTCTAAACTTGATAATTGTAAGTACACTTATAGATAGTATCTTCTAAAATTACCTTTTCTGTTACTAGTAAATAGAAATGCAGTAGGCTTTTACATCATGATTTTTTATCCAGAAACCTTTCTGAACTCTGTTACTGATTTTAATAATTTATTTGTAAATAATGGGTTTCCCATGAATTCACATCTACAAAGTTTTTCCTTGCTTTCCAATCTGTGTGTGTGTGTGTGTGTGTGTGTGTGTATGTGCTGGGAATCAAAGTCAGGGCCTTGAGCATGCGAGGCAAGCACTTTCCCATGGAGCAAAACCCCCCAATCCTTCATGTACATTTTTGTTTGCTTTCTTTTTCTTGGTATACTTTACAGGTTGGGATAATGTAATAATTAAGTTCTCAGGCCTTGCTCTTAACCTTAAGAGAAATACTTTCAGCATTTCATCATTAAATATGGTGTAGGTTTTTGTAGGGGGGGGTTGTTTGTCTTTTTCTTGATAGATGTCCTTTATCAAACTTTAATCCAAGTTAATTGTGCTTAGGAACAAAGACACACGGAGTAGAAGCAAGCAAGTGGGGCTTCCCCTATTTGCTTGGTTTTCTTTTTTCTTTCTTTTTTTCGTATCTTTTTTTCCTCTTTTCTAAATGGCTAGGGAGAACTGTAACCACAGAAATCAAATCCCATCCTTCAAACCCAGAGACCAAGTTCAGATAATCCCTTGCTTACTCTTTCATTCTTTCTCATCTGCCCTCTTCTCTAGTTTCCCAAAGCTTGTGTGACCATCCTCTCCAGCCTGGCTTCTACTTTCTTTTCAGTTATCTTTGTTTTATCCACTATCTTTCTTAAATTTCCCGACCACAGGATAAAACCACTCCACAAAGGAGAAACACTTTGCATACAAGTCCCAATTTATGGTTGGTTCTGTCATATAGTTGTAGATTTTGCTCCTATGGTTAAAGGTACAAAATTAATAGTTACCACAGTTTGTCAGTTTCTAAGCTTGCTTGATGCTACTGTTATTGCTAATTATACTGTGTTAGCTAGGATGTCATACCTGTTTTAATCAGTTGTTCTCACTTCTGTAACAATACCAGGAAGTACTAGGGTAATAACCTCACCATACTCCAGCAGCAAAGGACTAGGGACTGAGCCAAACATACCAACATCTCGTTCTTAATTAATTGGAAAGGTAGATGTCTTGGGAGAGACACAAACCAAGAACTTGCTACACGCAGAAGACATCCCTGAAGGACAAACGTTATCTAGAGAGGCCTTGACACTAGTGATAAAGCTACCTACCACAAAAATGTACAAGGATCAACACAGAAAACAAAATAAAAACTTTTGAAATAGAAAATGGCAAGACACGGTGGCAAAATGCAACCTGAGACCTCCGGCCCACCCAGAACAAGTCCAGGAGACAGCAAAGTAGAGGAAAATGGAAGACACACACCTGACATTTCTGAAACGATAACAACTGAATTAAAGAAACAAATCCATGAGGCTGTAGGGGAAAGCAGATCAGAAATAATCTAAGGGAAAAAAGAAATGTCAACATTCATAAAGAAATTTCTCAGCATTCTAGACTAGAGATAGATTTTTAAAAATAGGTGATAACAGGAAAAGGATGGAAACATGAATGATCAATAAAGGGAAGAAGTAAAATGTATAAGATGGATGCAAACAAATAGCCAGGAAATTAAAAATTCCATTGAAAGTTGGCAAAATTTGAAATTCCATTGAAAATTAAACAAAATTGAAGACAGACTTTCTTGAAGACAGTATCATGGCTAGCAATCATGAAAGGAAAGATCTCTTGAAAATAACAAAAGATCAGGAAATAATTCAACAGCTTCAAGATGACACAAAGAAAAATATTATAGGAATAATTGGTGTCATTGAAACATCTGAAGTCAACACACACTAAAAAAATCTACTTACAGAAGTAATAGCAGAAAATTTCCCAAGCATGGGAAAAGAATCTGGCGTACAAATAAGTGAGGCATATAGGACTGCAATTAGCCATAACCAACATAAATCTACACCCATACGTATAATAATCAACATCCCAGAAATTCAGCACAACAACAGAATATTAAAATCTGTTAGAGAATAGAAACAGATCACTTATCAAGGAAAGCCCATGAGATTCACAGCAGATATCTCAACACAGATCATCAAGTCAAGAAGAGCTTGGAGTGAAGTATTACAAGTCCTGAAAAAAATGACTTCCAAACCTGATTTTGATGTACCCTGCCAAACTATCTTTCTAAATTAATGGAGAAATAAGATACTTCAATAACAAAGAACAACTGAAGAAATTTATGACCACCAAACCAACACTATAAAGGGTACTGAAAGATATTCTAGACAGAGATAAAAATGACCACAATTCCAAGAACAATAGAAAGAAAACAAGCAGGGAAAGCAGTTAAACACAGGGGAAAAGTAGGGAACCAACAACAGGAAGATAACATGACAAAGATAAGCTAATATGTATCAGTTATAACCATCAATGTTAATGGCCTCAATTCACCAATCAGAAGAAACAGACTAGCAGAATGGATCAAGAACCAAAATCCAACATGTGCTGTGTACAAGAGACACATTTAACTCAAAAAGAAATTCATAGGCTAAAAGTCAAAAGAATGAAAAACAATACTCCATGTGACAGGAACACAGAAAAAAGCAAGAGTAGCTATTCTGTTTGCAGACAATGTGAACTTCAAATCAGAATGATCAAAAATATGTATGCACAAATATGAGAGCACCCAATTATATAAGACAAATATTAATAGACATGAAAAATCCAATGAAGAATACAATTGCAATGAGGGATGTTAATACCTCACTATTACAAATTGATAGATCAAGCAGACAAAAAAATCAGCAAAGAAATACCAGAACTTAACAAAACCTGTGAACAAATGGACTTGGTGGATGTTTAGAGTGTTCCACCAAAAATTATCAGAATATACATTCTTCTGAGCTGCACATGGGACATTCTCTAAAATAGACCATATCTTAACCCCCAACATGCTTAAGTAAACACAAAGGAATTGAAATTATCCCATGAATATTATGTGACCATAATATAATGTAATTGGAAATTAATGGCAAAAGAAACCTCAAGTGCTCCATAAATACATGGAAATTAAATAACACCCTCTTAAATAACCAATGGGTCACAGATGAAATGAAGAAATTAAGCAATATCTACAACTAAACAAGAAGACAGGTACAACATACTGGAACTTATAGGATGCAATGAAAGTAGTCTTAAGAGGGAAATTTATAGCCTTGAGTTTTCATATCAAGAAAACAGAATGAAAACAAATAAACAACCTAATGTTATACCTCAAGCTTCTAGAAAAAGAAGAGCAAGACAAATACAAAGCCCATAAAAGGGAGGGAATTATAAAGATCAGAGCATAAATTAATACACTTGAGACTAATAAAATAATACAAAGAATTAATAAAGTGAAAAGTTGATTCTTTGAAAGAATAAAAAAAATTGATAAACCCTTAGCCAATCTTATCAAAAAAAGGAAAAAAAAAGACTGAAATTCATGCAATGAGGAATGAAAAGGGTGAAATCACTACAGATCCTGTGTAAATTCAGAAGATCATCAATACCTGCTTTGAAAATCTTTACTTTCATAGGATGGACAACATAGAACAAGTGGACAGATTCCTAATACTAAGAATTACCAAGCTGAATCAAAAGATGTAAAAATTCTGAATAGCCCAATATCAGTCACAGAAATTGAAAAAATGTAATTAAAAACTTACAACAAAGAAAAGTCCAGGTCCTGGTAGATTCACTGCTGAATTCTACAAGAAATTTAGAGAAGATTTAATACCAGTACTCCCCAAACACTTGAAATTGAAAGGGAAGCAATACTCCCTAACTCACTCCTGGAGGCAAATATTACCCTGATACCAAAACCAGAGAAAGACCCATCCAAAAACCAGAACTACAGGCAAATCTCCCTAAAGAACACAGATGCAAAAATCCTCAGTAAGATCCTAGCAAACAAAATGCAGCAAGTCATCAAGAAGATTATATACCATGACCAAGAGGGATTCATCCCAGGAATGCAGGGATGGCTCAATATATGCAAATTAATAAATGTACTACACCATATAAAGACAGCCAAAGACAGAAATCACATAACCATCTCAATAGATGTAGAAAAAACTTCTGACAAAGTCCAACACTCATTCATGACAAAAGAAACCCTACAGAAAATCAGAATAGGTGGTCTTTATCTCAGTCTAATAAAAGCCGTCTATGACAAACCTACAGCCAACATCATACTAAATGAGCAAAAACTGAAAGCTTTCACTCTAAAATCAGGAACAAGACAAGGATTGTCCACCACCACCATTCCTATTTAATACAGTTCTGGAAACACTAGCCAGAGCAATTACACAACAGAGAAAAACGAAAGTAATAAGGCTAGGAAAGGAAGAAGTGAAATTATCATTATTTGTAGATGACACAATACTCTACATAGAAGACCCCAAAAACTTCACCAACATTCTAGATTTAATAATCAAATTCAGTAGTGTAGCTGGATACAAAGTCAACACTCAAAAATCAATAACATTCCTGTACACAAACAATAAACTTGCTGAGAGACAAATTAAGGAAACCATACCCTTCATAATAGCAGCCAAAAATGAAATACTTAGGAATCAATTTAACAAAGGAAGTAAAGGATCTCTGTATTGAAAATTACAGTATTCTGAAAAGGGAGATTGAAGAGGATATCACAAAATGGAAAGATATCCCTTTCCATGTATAAGAACCAACATAGTGAAAATGGTCATACTCCCAAAATTGTTGTACAGATTTAATTCAATCCAAATCAAAATATCATTAACATACCTCACAGAACTAGAGAAAACAGTCCTAAAATTCATCTGGAACCAGAAGAGACCTAGAATAGCAAAGGCAATCCTGGACAACAAAGGCAAGGCAGGAGGCATCACAATTTCTGACTTGAAATTATACTGCAAAGCTACTGTGATGAAATCTGCATGGCACTGGCAAAAAACAGACCTGAAGACCAGTGCAACAGATTAGAAGATGCAAACAACTCCAAACACTCTCAGATAACTTATCTTTGAGAAAGGGCCAAACATGCTTGCTGGAAGAAAGACAGCCTCTTTAATAAATGGTGCTGGAAAAACTGGCTCTCTCCATGCTGAAAACTAAAACTAGACCCATATCTATTGCCATGCACTAAACTTAAGTCAAAAATGGATCGAGGAAAAAAAAAAAAATGGATCGAGGATCTAAATATTAAAACAGAAACACTAAATCTACTGGAGGAGAAAGTAAGTAGAAATCTTGAAGACATATGTGTATAGAGAGTTCATGAACAAAACCCAGACTGCACAGGAAATACTTCCAAGAATCAACAACCTCATCTTATTAAAAAGTTTTGCACATCAAGAGAAATGACCAACAAAGTGAAAAGGCAACCCACAGAGTGGGTAAAAATATAGCTAAATGTCCCTTAGACAAGGGACTTCTATCTAGAACATATAAGGAATTGAAAAAAATCAAACCCCTGAAATTCAAAGACCCATCCAAAAATGGGCATCTGAGATGAATATACACTCTTCAGATGAAGAAATATAAATGAAAAATAAATGTATGAAAAATGTTCAACATCACTGGCCATTTGAGAAATGCAAGTTAAGACACTGAGATTCCATCTCACTCCAGAAGGAATATCTACCATCAAGAAATCAACCAATAGCAAATGCTGGAGGGGCTGTGGTGAAAAAGGAACCCTTCTCTACTGTTTTTAGGAGTGTAAACTGGTACGACCACTGTGGAAATCAGTGTGGAGAATTCTCAAAGAACTAGGATTAGCGGTCCCATTCAACCCGGCTGTTCCCCATCTGGGCATCTTCCCAAAAAAATTAAAAACATCATACAACAGTGATATATGTGCACCATGTTTATAACAGCATAATTTGTCATTGCTAAATCTTGGGAACAATTCAAATACCCATCGACTGAACAATGAATAAAAAAGATGTGGTATTTCTATGCAATGGAATACTACCCATCCATAAGGAAGGATAAACTTGAGACTTTCATACGTAAATGGATGCAACTTGAGACCATACTCATTAGTAAAATAAATCAGACTCACATGTGGAAACATCATCATGTCTCTCTTGTGTGAGAAAATGAAAGTGTAAATAAGGTCTAATGAGGTCTAAAGTAGATATTGTAAAATGAGAAGAAATTGTTCAAAAGGAAGAAGGAGCTAGGACGAATGAAAGGGGAAAGGACAGCAGGGAAAAGGGAAAAAATCCAAGTCAGTTATACTATTACTGTCTCTTAGATATTAAAAAGGAAGCTTTTGTGCTTAAAAAAAAAAAAGTGGTGAATGCTTTAGAAAAGTGCAAGACTTGGGATAAATATATTCCAAGTGAGGAGGAGTGTGAGGGAACTTAATGGCAATGCTTCCTTTACTATAATAAAGGTAAAACTTTTAAAAAACATTCATCATATTCTTTTTTCATACCTGCTACATTGCTGCCTTCAGCTTGTTAATATTCTGCTTAAGATTTTTACATTCACGACCATGCACAGCAAGTGATTGGCCTGTCAGTTCTATCTCATTCTGCCCTTGTCTTGTTTTGATGCTGAGGATTTACTTTGATCTTGATACACCTTCTTGGAACTTAGACAGTATTTGCTGCTTCAGAATCATGGATCTGTGGCATTTATGAACTTTACAAAGCACTAGTAGCTAATGAATTTTTCTTTTCTTTCTTTTTTTTTTTTTTTTTGAGACAAAATCCTGCTGCGTTGCCTAGATTTCTCTCAAACTCCTTGGCTCAGGTGATTCACATACCTTAGTCTCCCAAGTCCTATGACCCTGTGAAAGGTTTCTAAATGAAGATTTGAGGTTTGATAGGACATGGATTTGAATTATATTGATCCTAGGAGCCATGTGATCAGTCAGTTCTTGCATGTCTCGACAAGGGCTGAACAAACTTTCATGTAATGGACAAGATAGGAAATATTTTAGGTTTTCTGTAATGCATATGTCTCTGTATTAGTCAGTGTTTTCCAGAGAAACAGAACCAAACAGGAGATCTAGACATAGATGTAGGTATGGATGTAGATAGATGACAGAGAGGGATATATTTATGGAGACTGAGAAGTTCCATGGTTGGTCATCCACAACTTAGAGACTTGAAAGATGGTGACAGGCCTTCCAGCCTGAGTCCAAAAGCCTAAGAACCAGGAGTATCAGTGATACAAATCCCAGGCCCAGTACCAAAGACCACTGTTGAGCTCGAGCAGTGGGGCAGAGAACAAATGGCCCCTTCCTCTTCGTTTGTTTGTTTGTTTTTGGTGCTAGAGAGTGTACTCAGGACCTGGATGTGCTAACCCTGCGTCCATCTTTTTGTTCTATTCAGTCCGTCAACAGAGGGACTCCCACCCACTCTGAGGAGGGCCCTGGGTTTTACTCACTCCGCTCGTTCAGATGACAATCTCAGCCCCAAACACCTTGCACACTCACTCAGAAATGGTGTTTAACCAAATATCTGGGCACCTTCTGCCCCAGTCACGTTGACACACAGAAAACTATGTCCTCCTCAGTCTCCCTTCCCACTTCCTCTTTCTCCTCCATTTTCTTCTTCATGACTCTTTAAAATTGTAATTTTATTCTTAGTTCATAGGCCGTACAAAAGTATTTGCCCATCATTGATTCAGATAATCTCCCAGTATCTAAGGCAATACATTGAAAGATTAACTAAAGAATGTCCTTCTCCACACAGCAGTATGTTGTTTTCTACCACATGGTGATACCTGTGTGCTAAAGTAAATAATGCAGGCAAGTCAAGGGTCTGACACACAGCCACCACCTTTTAGGGATCCATCCTGTCCCCGTCAGACGGGGTGCCTTTGGAAATGAGTACCAACCTGGCACACTGAAGCAAGTACCAATACCTGGGCATTGTGATTATGGTAGCTGCAGTGAGACTCACTCTCCCTTGCCACCCTCTTCTGGCTGGCCAGTGTTGAGGATCAGATGTGAATCCTGCCGGAATTCATGTGGCTCATGAAATGTATTCTGGTTGCTGGTCTGTAGACAGGTCAAAATCTGTACCAATGGATAGTGGATAGCACTAGGACAGATCTTAGTACAGGTTATCATGGCCAGTTTACCCATAGGGTCTTAAGATGTTTGAGTGTAGGTATAGCATAAAAAGAAAAGGTATCATATACTTGTTGGGGCTCAGAAAGCGAGAGACCTCAAAGCATGTGTTTTGGTGCTGAGTGCTTTGAATAAAAAGAGCCAAAGTCTCTCTCACCTTTTTCTTAGGCCGGCCTTGAACTCACTATATATCCTAGGCTGGCATCAAACTTGCAGAAATCCTCCTTCCTCCACCTCCGAACTGCTGGCATGACAGGCGTGCGCCACCACACCCGGCTTGTATCACTCTTTTTCTCCCCTGGTGCGCAGGAAGAGGCTTTCTCTGAAGCTCGCTTATCCGCCTAAAGATAGAACCTCTAGAAAGGAATCCAGCTGTGGCTAGGCTCTTCCTCAGGAATCTTACTAGCCAGGAGACGTGAACGGTGTGCCTGAAGAGACTGCAGGAGGACGCCACAGACTTTTTTCACATGCTAGTACTTACTCTTCTAAGGGCTGCTTATTACTTAAGAGAAACTTCATCCCCATAACAAGACAACACTTGTTCACCTTGCACTTTCTCCCCTTACCTCCTATCACCTGTTGCCCCTTGCCCTGCAATTCCCCAGGCTCCTGTCCCCCTCTGTAGCTCAGGGTACTATATAAGCTTCAACTATGTGGCTGTTCTTTCAGTCTCTCATTTTGTTGGCACATAACACATTGGTATCTTTTCTCTTGTTAATCTGCCTATTGTCAGTTTTACTGAATTTACAGAGGGCAAGTTTTCTTCCCTTCTACACAGTGGACATTTCCTAGGTGCCAAGCATTGCTAAACATGTAATAGTTGAGTTCATTCTTACGATCGCTGCTTAAGTGGATATGGATAGTCATATCGTTTGACAGCTCAGCATTCCTTTTGCACAGGCAATAAAGTTGAGATCCAGAGAAGTTAAAATGACTTGTCCAAGGGTCCCAGGTGTATGTAGCAGAGCTAGAGCTTAGAGTTCAGTCCATACTTAGGACTCTAGACTTGTGTTCTTAAACTGCTGCCTAAGGTTGCCAGCCTAATTCAACAGAAATGGGATGCAGCCAGAATGAGCATCTTTAACAGAATTCTGACACAAGTAACCCAGAGAGCTACACATTGAGAACACTGCTTCACATAAATAGAGACAGAGTTTGTTTCCCACAGAAGGGTGAAATGAGTCAACAACAGAAGCCTCATCCTGAAGGGTGGGCAAAAGGCTGGGCTCACCCTGCTTTGAATACAGAGGTGATTAGAAAGAGTGACAAAACGCAAAGATATCTCTTCCTGTCCCTCAGCCCTCCCTACCCCCACCAAAGCCCTAGAGAAGTACAACTCAGTTGAAGTTTCCTAAAGAGATATAACATCCCCCTATTTTGCTGACAGACCCCCTGAGCAAATATATACTGGTGATTTGATAACATTCAAAATCTGGTGGAAGTTTTAGCTGTCCTGAGAAATAATTTCATATCTTGACTGAAAATGCTTCCTTGGTGGTTGGCAAATCCCTTTCTCTTTTTTTAAAATAAGTCAGACCCCTGCTCAGTCTGTGAGATCTAGAAGTGTTCGGGGCTTGCTGAGCAGGGACAGAAAGAAAAAAGATTAGTTATAATCCAAGCACAGTGCATCTGCAGTGCAGTGGAGCAGGCTGGGCTACAATCATTTCTTGGCATGCTCTGGCTCTCAGCAGCAAATCAATGCTTGGCAAAGAATGGGGTGGAAACTTCTACCCATCTGGTAGCCAATGTTTTCTTGAACGTCGGTGTCTTACTTTGGCTCCAGGAAGGGTTGGCCATCATTCTGCAGAGCAGGGAGGACACACGCCTGTGAGGGCCAGCCACTGTCAGCGCTTAGAGAAGGCGACATACAGTGGGGAAAGAACAAGGTGATGTTTGGCATTGGTCTGGGTTGTTTGACTACCATGATTTAATCTTTCCACAACCCAAGGAGGTGTTGGGAGTATATTTTTATTTGACAAATAAAAACTCGGAGGCACAAATACACAAAGTACAGTAATGCCTCAGTTCACACACACTTCTGTTTGCAAACAATTTGGTTTGCAGACAAAAGCGTTCAGCAAAATTTTGCTTCCATTCTCAAACTTCACATTGGGTGATAGACATGATCGTGGCCATCTTCCCTACACAAACACGGCCATCTTTCCCCAAATCATCAAACAAATTAAGTTCGTGAACTGGGGCACCACTGAAACTGCCCAAGACCACCCACTTAAGAAGAGGTTGTCAGTAACTGAACCCAGGTCTGCAGGGTTCCTTAGCAGTAATGCACTTGCCTAGCATGTACAGGACCCTGGGTTTCAAATCCCAGCACCACATACCAAAAAAAAAGTGCCATGGGCCCTTGAGTAGTATAAATACAATGGATCATTTTTGAAAAAGAGACTGTGTATGTTAAGCAGTAATCCTAGCACTTTTCCAAGTGCTCATCAGACCTTTGAGCATCATGAGGCCTTTGGAATAGGGTGTTCATGGTTGCAAGAGGGTCCATCCACCATTTGGTAACAAACACAAGTAACTAAGTCAAATTGGAAAGGAAAAATAGCCTTGTACTCAAGGAACTTGTAATCCAACTGGGCAAATGAAAGAATATGATATTTAGAAAAAGCTATCAAACTTATTAATAACCTAGGGCCTGGTTTCTAGATCTGACTGTACCAACTGCTAAATGTGTAGCCTTGGAGGAAATTATTTCACATCTTTTGGGCCTCAAGGGTCTCACTGGAGGAATGGAGACGTTACCGGCCTCAAAGGATTTTATTGTTAAGATTTGGCACTTGGTAGATAATACATGGCACACAGGGGCTCTGGGCAGATGGAAGCATAGAATAAGGGAAAGAATAGACGTCCCTTCAAGAACTGACATTGGAATTGAGTTTGATGTGGTGAAGATCCCAGAGAGGAAGCAGTGTTCCAGCTGCTTTCATAATGTGACAGAAAAGCCAACTTGAATTGCCTGAAACATAAATGGAATTTGTTGACCCACAGAAGTAAGAAGGGCAGAGGGAGGACAAGACTTAGATGTGGTGCTGTCTAGTTATTCATAATATCATCGCGGCTCTGGCTGCAGTTCTTCCAGTTCGGTGGTCATCTGTGTGCCCACCTATGGAGCCACCTTTGCTTATCATGTTACATGAAATGGCTGGGCCAGCCCCAGGCCTCACATCCAAAGTCCATGCTCATCTTTTGTCCACCATTACCACAAAAAGCCCTGGGAGTCATTCTGATTGGGTCAACTAGGATAGCATCAACCAATCCCTGCGGGAAAGGCACTGGAATTTGCCGATTGGCTTAAATTGAGTCACATGTTTCATCCCCAGAACCTAGAATAGAGTCCAGTTCTTTGGAAGTATAAGGGTTTCCCAAATGGAAAGAGCTCTTGAGGGCCTGGAGCCAGGCAGGGAGATGACTACAGTGATCATAACAGGGAAGTTGCTCTCTTAAACTAAAAAGGCAGGAAGGAGTTACAAATGAGAGTGGACTGCAGATTGTTCGGGCTGATGCAGAAGCTTCTTTGTTTTTTCAGAGCAGGTTTTGAGAAACAGCATAGGGCTGGGGCGACCCTGGAGGGGCCATCCTAGCCCCAGGCTTGGGCTTGTTTTAATGCAGTGTTTATCAGCATTACTGGCACACTCAGGAAATGGGCCAGTTTCCTCCTGTTATAGAGGCTAATACTTTACTCCTTAAATGCAGTCTTTACTCTGCCAGTAGCCCTTGGAGCATAAGATTAATACTGTCATGAAGGCACATAAATGTGGGTCTGTGAGACCCACATTCATTCTTGAGAATATTTCTATTGATGAATCATTGACTATAATTGTGAGAGTTTTGTTATATTAAACAATGAGTACTTAACAGAAAAAAAATCACAAAAATAAACTGTTCAGTTTTTAATATTTATTGAGTGTTTACAAAAAAGCATTAAAATTTTCAACATTGACTGGTTTTTGGTGTACAAAGTCCAGAAAAGAACATTAAAAACAAATTCCCATATGAACTACAATGAAAATACCAAGAGCACTCTACAAAAAAATAATCTTTACTTCAGTTATCACACCTAAGGCAGTCTGCACACAGGACAACCACACACTCCATACACACACGTCACTTACACCGACAGCATGTCTGTTCATTTCCTGATCACTTTGTAGGATATACTTGACATCTCAGTGGTCTTGATGTTTTTGTCAGGAGGTTCTTATTATATTATACAGTGTGTAGTTAATGGGAACATAAAATGTCATACAGTAAATTATTAAATCTTAATATGTAAAAAAAAATCTTAATATGTATTGTGCATTTAGAATAGACATTTCCACATCAGCTGTGTTCTTCCTTTAAAAACCTACAAGATAACATTAGAAATGAATTCCTATGTGAACTACAATGAAAATACCAACAGAACTCTATGACAAAAATGAGCTTTGCTTCAACTGTCACACCCAAGGCAGTCTTCACACATGACAACTGCATGTTGCATGCACACATCTCACTTACACTGACAGCACATGTGCTTAGCTTTCCTTCCCTTTGTGGTAGTCTTGTCACCTTCTCTTCCTGTTTTGCCAGGAGCTTCCTACTAGAGTGTACAACATGCACTTATCGGAGATATAGGATGTCAATAAAATACAGTACCAAATACGTAATGAGTGCTTAGAATAGACATCGACGTTTTCACATCAGCTGTTTACTTGCATACAAAACATAAATGATAACATCAAATATTAAAATCTGTGTGAAGTACAGTGTAAACACAAACAAGTCTACCATAGAAATAAGTTTTGCTTCAACTGTCACACCCAACACAGTCTTCATACACGAAAACTATGTATTCCGTACACAAGTATCACTTACATTGATAGGATGTATGTTTTGTTTTCCTTTACTTTCTCATAGGGCACAGTTGATATCTTTTTTATTTTCCTGTTGTCACAGTGGGCCTTAGTGATGCTGTGCCTGCCTGTTCACCTGTCAGCTTACCAGTGTGCTCCACAATTTTTTTGTGTAGTTCCCTGGGCAGAAACATTGTTTTTCCTCTGCTGTAAATGATCTCTTATGACCTCTAGTTGTAGTCTTCTAAGAAAATTTCTCTGTGACATTTTGCTCTTGTTATTTTCTTTGTAGACTATCAAACTATTTATGCCATGCACATTTAGGATCAAGTAAAACACAGCCACGGCTTTGTGCCAATGCTTTGTGTTTCAGGTGACATCATAGTTGCTATATAACTCATCAACAACATCTACACCACGTTTGGTTTTGTTGTTGAAAGTTTCCATCTCAGGCTTCTGTTTTATCAAGGTTTCCTTATCAGTACTTCCATCATGGTGAAATGTTGATATCAGCAGTACCAGTTTCAGTTTGCTCTTCTTTGCCATGTTAAGTGTTACGTAACCAAACAGTGGCTACTGTTATATCTTTCTGGAATTCAAAGATTGTATTATATGATTCTTTGTTTTGAAATTGCAACATTTCATTTGGAATTTCTGCTTTGTCTCCATGTACAGTTCCTGTGCTAGTTGACTTGTGTTCTGTTAGCAAATGTAACATCAATTGGAAACTGGTAAACCAATTGTCGAATATCACATTCCAATTAATTCGGGAGATGGAAGCAACAAGTCTGTTTATAACACCATTCAGTTTATTATCATACAAATAAAGACCTGATGGCAGAGTTCCAGGAAAAATATCTAACTGAAAACATAATAAGTCTTCACATCTATAAGGGCATAAGTTTTTATGCCATATTTTGACACATTGCTTTTTGATAAGTCTTTTAAATTCCTGCGATCACCATGAGAAATCTGTGCTAAGTGCAGCAGACCTATAAATGCTTGCAGTTCAACTAGTGGGGTGTCCTAATGAATGCATTTTTAATATGGCTATTTGGTGCAGGCAGGACATTTCACTGTCATTTCAGCCACTGTGTGTTTCACAGCATCTTGTAACATTTCTTCTGTTATAATTCCCAGCACTGATGTTTCATCCCTGCCAAGACCTTCACTATATTTCTGGTCCTAGTTCCAACATTGGGTTGTTCCATTTGGTTGCATTGCCATTTTGCAACATTTTGACTCATCAAATATGTACTCACATTGCTATTTTCTTTGTCATCTGCATCAAGGAAGTCTGCATTTCCTGTGTCTGTATCAGTCAATTCTTACTCCACTCTACTGTCATAGGAACTTGGGCTCACACGGGCAGTGTCAAAGTCATCATCATCATCAGCATACACCCACATCACTCTTCTGTCGTGAAAATATGTATTATACCACAGTGTACCATCTTCATCATCCATGCATGAGTAATCTGATGATTCACTTTTGACCTCCTCCAAAATATGCAAATCTGGTTTTTCATGTGCCATTGTACTGAATTGGGCTACTTCTACGAGAAAATCAAAAGAAAGCTTTTTTTTCTTTAACAAATTCTGGAGTGGTGTGGGTCTATTGGACCCTCTGTGATGCTCAGGTAAACATATGCAAAACCAGTTAGATGGAGCATAAAGGTGGGTCTAAATCCCATCTTGACACTTTTGCACAGGCAGATATTCCTTGCTGTCTGTCATACCAAGTGGGTAAACACATAGATTGTTTACGGTATCACTCAGGTAAAGGTACTGAGATGCACAGCTGGCTACTATACTGCTAAAGTACAAATTTATAATTTAAAAAGGGATGGGTCCACTGGACCCAGGCTTATACCTTGAGACTGTTTAGTGTGGGGATTAGGGGAGAAGGGAGCCCACAGTTACTGAGAGTCTACTCCATGCGGACTCTGGGCTAACGCCTTTCTCTGTATTTCTCTTCTAATGCTCCTAACCTCCCTCCAAGACAGAAGCCCTTACCTCACTTCACAGATGAGGAAGGAAAGAACATTTAAGTGACTTTTGCAGAGCCACTCTGCTGATAAGTGAGCAAATGGGATTTTTGAGCCCTCACAACTGTTGTCTTCAAAGCCCCAAGCATGTTGGGGCTTTGCCCGGGAGATGAGGATTCCTCTGTCCTGTGTGTCACATCAAGCACAAGGCCTGATGGACCTTGTGCAATGCATGATATCACCTGGTTCAAAGCATGGGCTTGTCTTCAGCTATGTTTGCTATGCCTGGGGACACAGATAAGTATGGGAATGTGGTGGCAGGGGACTGCTCATGAACAGGGCCCTGTTTGTGCATGCACCACTGGGACTGAAGATAGGAAGTCAGGTCTGGGAGGACAAGGTGGGCAGCCACTGAGCAACCCTGTGTTCCTAGCTGTCATACTGTCCTCCTTCTCTACCCTCTTGGCAGCAGTTACTGATACTTGTGATTTACCTGGTGCTGTCTCGGCACTTCCCATATATTCTTTCCTGGAGCCACCACAGAGCCCCTCTGAAGCTGATACTAATATTCTCCATGTTTTATAAATGAGAAAACCAAGGATGGACACCTAGGCTAATGTCCCAGCAAATGGCTTGTCCTGTGAGCCATGCACGGTCATCCCTCCAAGCGGGTGCCCAGTGACCTCATACAAGGCTAGCAAGTGGCTGAGTCAGAGCTCAAAGTCATGTTCTATGTGATTCTAGAGACTGCTCCGCTGAGCACTTTGCTGTGAAGCACAACTGTTGAGAAAAACCTTCAAGGAAGTGATTTGGCCTTGTGGATCTCTGCCTGGAGAGAATTGCCAGTGTGTTCCCGTGAAAGCTCGTGACCCTCTTTGTTAGAATAAGCACAGATCTTTTCCTGCGGTATCTGTGTACACTGATCTCACAGATCCTCTCCCCAACTCCTTACTTTTTCCCTGTCCCCCAAACCCCTACTGTGGGTCTGAACAAGTCACTTCCAGTGTGAGTTCCCCTGAGGAATGTCTACCAAGGGCAAGTTGAGTGAGTATTTTCTGGAACCTCAGCCACATCACCCTCACAATGATGCTGATACAGATAATAAACCTCTTATTTTTTTAAGGTCACAGACAAACCACTGAGCCTCAGAACAGCAAAGGCCCATGTGAGCAATCACAAGGTGTAACAACTCTGCAGGAGAAGGTGACTGCAGGGAAGTAGATGCCCCCCCTCTTCATTAGGTTCTGTTTTTAGCTGTGTTTTTCAGAGCAAGTAAGTGCCATGGTGATGGGAGTCATAGAAATAGATGGAGTGCGTGTTCCCATGGAAATGCACCAGGGAGAGCTCAGGGACTCTGCTCCCAGGCCCGCCAGCTTCCCACAGGGCAGAAGGCCCCCGGGGAATGGTCCCTGGAGGCTTCTCACTGCCTCTTTGGGATTTTCCAGGGTCCCTGAGTGTACACTCTCCCACCAGGACGCCCTTGGACCTTCTCTCCAAGTCTTCCCAGGAAACTCACTTTACTTTTGCCCAGTGCAACAAACATCTCACCCCACAATGACCTTAAAACTAACCCTACCAGGCTTTCCCTTCACATAGTGGGAAGCACGTGGCCCTCATCCTGCCTGGCTATGGAATTGTCATTGGTTTTATGCAATGGCAATAAAGAATTGATGAGGCAGGGACTGTACTGAACATTTGGTGCTTAGGAATACTCATAAAGTGAAATCTCAGAAGCTACAAGTCAGTAAGCCAAGTGAGGGGTGTATAACCCTGCCTAGTCTTGTGGTTCTGAGTATGTGAAACCTCAGGAAGTGTAGAGCGAGGCCCAGCCTTAACCACTCTTGGATGCAACTTTACAGAACTTTTGAAACAATACCTTAGGCCAGGCCCATAATCTCTATGCAAATGCTTCTGCAAGGCTGTTGACAGCTATATAAATGAACTTAACCAGAGCTTAGCTCATTTTTACGTGGTTTTATCATACATCTTCTGAAACATAACCCATATGTACATATACCCTTTAAACCTAATGGTCTTGTATTAGTCCAAGCAGGAGATGATTAAGGTTAAAGGTAACCTTTATTTTAAACACACACACACACACACACACACACACACACACACACAGAGTGATCAAAAAATACAGTGCAGAGTTAAATTAGTACAATAAAAGGCACATTGCCATTAATACCTTTCAAAATAGCACCATCATCCCTTGCTTTGAATATATTTATCCCACCTTTCTTGCCACTTTTGGAAGCAGTCCTGGAAGTCCTCTTTCATGAATATCTTTCCAAGGGGTGATAAAATATAATAAAAGCTGCTGCTGTGTGCCATCCAACATCCAACAGAAAGGCAGACTTGCAAAACCATTACGGCGTGTCCTCATCCACCTTATTCCCTGGATCTGATACTGTGTGCCTCCTGGCTCCTCCCCAAAGTCAAAATGATCATGAAAAGTAAATGCACTCAATCGATTCAGAGCATCAAGGCTGCCTCACAGCACAGCTAAAGCCATGACAGAGGTCTGCTACAGCACCTACGGAAAGTGCCAGGAAAAATGGTGTACGTATGTTGGAAGATTGGAGGAATATTCTGGAAGGAAATTAGTGGCAATATATTGTGGAGAAGGACATTTTATAGTTCGCCTTTCAGTGTATTACCTATTTGGGACTTTGAGCCTGACAAAGCCATTTGATTGATTCTGGAGGAAGTAGCACCAAAAAGCATGAGTGTAAAAGGAAACGATAGCAGGAAAGCCGCTGGGACAGCGCTAGATGCTTTGCTGAGATGCGCCCAAAGGAATGATAACATAATGGCTAACTCAGTCAAGTCTCCTTCCTGTGATAATTAAGCTGTATTGCCCTCGCCAATCCTGTTAATTATTCCTCCCATTTGCCCTGTTGCTGCTTTTTGTTTGTATCCCAATAAAAGGCTGGAGAGAACTGTCCTCAAGGCTTTAGCGCAGAGGCTGCAGCCCCCGATCTGGTAACTGTCTCAATCTTGTTTTTCTTTTCATCCGAGTACTTGGTTCTGGGGACCTGTCACCTCAGACAGAAACTGACTATACACCAACAGTGTATCTTTTACTGTAATAAATTTTTTAAAATTTAAACATTCACTACAGCTTTCTATCACACCTCATATCTGTTTCCATGTATTTAAAATATCAAGTGGCAATCATTCTTCAGGGCCAGAAATGTATTTCCAGACTCCTATGTGGCTCTGAAACCAGTTGTTTTAAGCACTAACCAACTGAAATTAATTTTATTCTCAATTAAATATGTACACACAAAAAAATAATATGTACACATCTCTGAAAAAGAATTTTTTAAAACTGAGGCATAGGGTTGAGTGTGGTGGCGCTTGCCTGTAATCCCAATACTTGAGAGACTGAAGCAAGTTTGAGGCCAGTCTAGGCTACATAGAGAATTCATGGCCAGCCCAAACTACAGAGTGAGACCCTATCTTAACAAAACTGAAGCATAATAATCAATGACACTATCAACTCATGAAAAATTGCTTAAGTAATTACAGATTATAAATAGCATAGAACCGGAAGGTGCTGATGAAATGTCTGTCCTGTCCTAGATGGCATTTGACATGAACAGAAGCCCAAAGACTGAGAGTAAGTACTTTGCTGGGTAGTTCAGCGTGTCTCCTATGGGTGCTGGTGATATCTCCACATCTTTTCCCAGTGATTGAGATACATGAGCCTCTGACCTTTCCAACCAGGCAGTGGTGCTCGTGGTGATGTTGAAAGTCACATCACTGAACCAGGCAATGTAAGGGCAGCTGTTAACACAACTGCCTCACTTAACCCAGCATTCACCAGTGCAACTATGTGACTCAGCATTTACTGTTGGTAACATCTACATTCAAATGCCTTGTGGGTTCCTGGGTCATATTTCATGGTTACAGGAATTTGGCAAGATGGAGCCATTGAGAAACTCCACGCTAAATCAGCAGACAAGTGTACTCTAGTTTTATAGCCAAGCTGACCATGAGACAGAAGGCCTGGCCTTTCTTGCCCACAGCAGTCATACCTTGGAGTTTTGCCACTTGGTTGGGTTGCTTTCCTTGGCTGAGTAACTGAAAGCAGATTCACTTTGAGATACGAGGCACTCAAATATTCTATAACTCTCTAAGAATGGATAGTCACAGTCCTGTCGGGCAGAGTTACTGCCAGATTTTCAGAGACATGAAGTTAGTGTTTAGTCATGTGAGGCAGACACATGTAAACCTTCCTTTCCTGTGATGTGCTCCTTTTCATGAGCTGGGACGGGAACTCTGGAGTTGAGAATAGAGAGAGTCTGGGTCTGATGTGAGTTATCACATCAGACTTTGGAACTAAACGTTTAAATCATAATTGGCATCTTCAGTTTCCAAATTTGTAGAAGGATGAGTAAGCACATATAACATTAAATGTAACATTCTAGCCATGTTTATGTGGACAGATCTGTGGCACATCCACTTTGTTGAGCAAGTGTCGCTGCCCTCTCTTCCTGAAACATTTCTCTCTTCCCAGGCTGAAACTCTGCGTCCATTAAATGCTAATTCTCCGTTCCCTCCTTCCCCAGCACCTGCTGATCACCATTCTACTTTCTGTCTGTATGGAATGTGACTACTCTGGGTATTTCATAGAAGTGAGATCACACAGTACTTGTCTCTTTGTGCCTGGCTTCAACAAAATGCTCTCAGGGTCCATCTACATTGTAGCATGCTCCAGAATTTCTTTCCTTTTTCATGCTGAATAATATTCCACTGCTGTATGTTCCACATTTTGCTTACTTGCAGTTTCATTTTTCTAAAGTTTATTTCTTCTCATTTTCAGACTTCGAAACCTTTAGTTCTTTTAGATTTTTCAGAATTTCTTTCCTTTTGAATGCTGAACAATAGTCTACTTAGGTGTATTCCACATTTTGCTTACCTACAATTTAATTTTTCTAAAGTTTATTTCTTAGGGGGCTGGGGATATAGCTCAGTGGAATAAGCGTCTGCCTAGCAAGCGCAGGGTCCTGAGTTCGATCCCCAGTACTGCCAAAAAAAAAAAAAGTGATAAAGTTTATTTCTTCTCATTTTTTTAGGCTTTTGAAGCGATTGCAAGAACAGTACTCCAAGCCAGCTTTTAATCATATTATTCCTCAACATTTAATTATTTCTGTATGGACTTATGGATTCCTCTATTAGTAAGTTACAATCTGTTCCTGCCATTATTAATTTTAAACCTCCATGTCCCCCACCCTGACCGTTGAGAACCTCTTCAATCTGTGTCCCTTCTATGTGCCCCCAAGATTCTTTGGCATCTCTTCACTTCCTGTCGTGAAAAGATACTCCAGGTTCATCTTATTATTTTCCTAGCCTTGGCCATGGAACTCACCTTTCCTCATTTAATAGAAAACGGCATTTAGAATCCACAGTCCAAACATTAATGTGCTTATTCCTATTGAGGTGTTGCTACTCCTGAGCAGGAATAGAGGATGTTACACCACACACACACACACACACACACACACACACACACACACTTCTACTTTTTTATTTGAGACAAGGTCATACTGTGTTACCCAGGCTGGCCTTAAACTCTCACTCCTCCTGCCTCAGCCTCCCAAGTAGCTATAATCACAGGTGTGTGACATGGCACATGGTTGTACCTTTACTATTTTAAAAATTGAGCTCTATGTACAGACATTCCTCCTTTAATAACCTACTTGTTTAACAGCTATTCAGACTTGTTTCCAAGGTACACTGTTCAGACTTACAACTCACCTCTGAGACTTATGACCCACATTCGCACTTAATACACAGGAATGTGAGCAGCAGTGCGGCCTTAAGGTGGCTCCTTCTATAGTACAGTAATGCAACTTTTGGTGATTGTATGTACCGCAGTTCTTATGTTCTCTTATATATTATAACGCTGCATCTAAGAGTTATGCAAATGAAAGCAAAGTCATCAAGTTGGAATTTCCTTTGACCATTTCTTTGTTCTGAATATTGTAATATCATACAGTAAGTCCCCAGTTTATAAATGAGTTCCATTCTGGGAGAAAGTTTCTAAGTCAGGTTCATTTGTAAGTCCAACTAAGAGAGTCTTATACACCTTTGACACAAATATACAACATAAAGCATAAAATAACCAAACACACACAAATAACAGTAAGTCCCCAACTATACATACTACTGTACACTATTGCACTCTGCAGTAAGTACACAGCAGCACGAGTGTGACAATATCCAGCAAACACGTGAGCTACCTCCACAATTTGTTTGCATCTACAAATGTTCGTAATGTGAAGTCCATTGGTATCTGTGAAACTTACAACTCGAATGTTTATAAGTCAGGGACTTACTGTATACAATTCCTCATTTAGTAACCAATTCACTTAGTGACCTAGTCTCGGGAACAGGACTTGGTCGTTAAACAAGGCATGTCTTATTAAAAACCACTGGTTCTGATAAATCCAGTGTTAATCCAAAACCACAGGGTTTATTCCAATTTTTTTTTATTTTAAAAGTAAAAGAACAAAACACTAACAAACATACACACAGTAGCACAAGAACAGTACAAAAACCGAACTACAGATAAGGTGGCAGGGGATCAACAATGGTTGTTGTATTACACGTTGGTAGCTTCAAAGTGTATACTTAGGACAATACAAATAGACATACAAGATTGATCAAACAACTTATCATTGATTGTTTCCCACATCAATATGGCATGAGACAACAGTGCAACCATGTCAGCCATCCCTCACATACATACACACCTACTCAGCTATCCTCCTCTTCCTCCTCTGCTTCCCTTCATCCCAATTGCTCTCTACCCTTGAGCAGTCTCCCTTCATACCTCCCAATCTATATTCTCACCTCCAGGTTCCTACACTAATGATACTATACGCTGTTTGCACATGCACATCTGGTTTACCTCACTTATGCATATGGTCTCTAATTGTGACCATTTGCCTATAAAAGCCCCTAGATTGTCTTTCTTTACAGCTGAATAATATTCCATTGTGTAAAAATGCCACAGTTTTTAATCCAGTCCTCTGTGGCTGGACATTTGGGTTGTTTCCATGATTTAGCTATTACAAATTGTGCTGCTATAAACATGGGTGCACATATATCACAGTGATATGCTGTTTTCAGATCTTCTGGGAAAATACCCAGAAGGGGAATAGCTGGGTTGAGTGGGACCTCTAGACCTAGTTTGCTGAGGAACCTCCATACCGATCTCCACAGTGGTTTCACCAGTCTGCATTCCCACCAGCAGTGCAGCAGAGTTCCTATTTCTCCACAGCCTCGCCAGATTTGTTATTGGATGATTTATCGATGCTGGCCAATCTTACTGGGGTGAGATGAAATCTCAATGTTGTTTTTATTTGCATTTCTCGAATGACTAAGGATGTGGAACATTTTCTCATATATTTATTTGCCATCTGTATTTCTTTATCTGAGAAGTGTATATGCATCTCAGATGCCCATTTGTGGATTGGGTCTTTGAATTTGGACAGGTTTATTTTTTTAATTCTTTGTATGTTCTAGATAGAAGGCCTTTGTCCGAGGGACAGCCAGTTAGGATTTTTTCCCAATCTGTGAGTTTTCTTTTTACTCTGCTGGTGATTTCTTTAGATGTGCAAAAACTTTTCAGTAAGATGAGGTCCCAGTTATTGATTCTTTGAAGTGTTTCCCTTGCAGTTTCATTTTTGTTCATGAACTCTCTGCCTACTCCTATGTCTTCAAGATTTTTACCTACCTTCTCTTCCAATAGATTCAGTGTTTCTGTTTTAATATTGAGATCTGTG